>QNGE01003254.1:0-15315 GCA_008508345.1 Paragonimus westermani | reverse complement strand
TATAAGCGCAGGCGTCCTTTGGCTTCGGTCACTGTGACAGGCTAATCCGAATCGGATGCCGCCAACCGTACGGTCTAGCATTTGTTATTATTAAACTTGTCCAATAACAACCTTATCAATATACGAACAGTGCCACCTTCAACCCCGCAGGAGAATGCATCTGATGAAACTAAACGAATGAAAAAGTTCTCTGTAAAGATACTGTATGTGCTTGGTAGCCGCCGTTGCTTTTCCCGGTGACGCCCAGTAAGTGTGTTTCTGGACATCTGAACTGGATTCCAGTTTTGAATGTAAGCCATTTAAGACATTTCAGGTACGACTACCTTGTGTTTTATGGTGGGGTTTTGAACTCTTGTCCTGAGTATCGTCAGGAGTGTTTAAAAGTGGATAGGTGCTTCGCGTCGAACGTGGAATCAACACGTCTCCCAGTTTTCACTTGTTCCACCCAGTATCTCCTCAACCAGAGTAAATGCTGCGATTATTTTTGTTGTTACTCTTCAGTTTTCGGCGAAAATTATCTGCGTGACTTTCATCACATTCTGTTTACTCATCCAATCAGCATTATGTTCAACTTAACACAGTTATACCGAGTTAGGCATGCAGAGTGTGAGATAAGAAAAGCTGGCTACTGATTCGGGTATGGAAAGTGGACTCATTAACTACGACTTTGAGGACGGAATTTAGAGAGAAAAATGTGCGCGTATGGGGCTGAAAGGTTGGTGATTTCAGTTTTTTAATGGAGATTTATGTGACTTAGTCGAGGATTTCCAGGCTACCGGTGGGTCAGACTTGGTCTGTCCAAATAATGTCTTTGATAAGTTGGTCTGTGGGAGCTCATTGCAAGCTCACCCACGAAAACTGCCCGAAATAAAGCCACAAAGGTGTGGTTCTTTCAGTCAACCACGGCAGCCCTGTATGGAAGTTCAGCTCGTCTGACTGAAAAGTGTCAGCAGTTTTAAGGCGATTTCAACATCAGTTCATTGTTTTCTTCATGCCCAGCAGTGTGTGGTACTTCGTGTATGGACAGTAGTCAGGAGGAAACATGACAGATGTGTTGGGTTTGTATGAAACCCGATTATTCGAGCAGCAGCAATATTCAGCAAATCTCACTTACGTAATGTAGAAGGAGAAGCGAGTGTTCCTACTCAAACTACAACAAATGAACCCTGGTTTATTATGTTACACATCTGTCACGGTTGTTATGTGTGCCCTAAGCTGTACGGCTATTCATCAATCAGTTAGCAGTATTGCTAGCACTCAATCTTTCCTTTTTTAGTTGGGAAACTGAACAGGAAACAAAACGCAATGCAGCGTTCCCCATATACAAACAAAATGTAAAAACGTCAAGTGCAGTTTTGGTGACTCTGACCGTAGAAGAATTTGTGTAGTTCGGCATAAAAGTAATGAGAATTTCACAACCGATTTTTCTATTTTGAACTCACTCATTATTTTGTGTTTACGCTTCAGGAGCCTATTTTTAAGGCACATTGCAAATCCTTGTTGAAAAAAGTTACCAAAAATTCAAACATGACGTACTTCTTTCTAAAAAAAAGACTGTCATGACGTTAGGTCGTAAGAAATCTAGCAAAGCTTGCTAGACAATCTCTTCAAGTTTGCAAATTCACCAGGGAACAAAAGAGCTACGCAGTATATCAGATTTCTTAATTTCCACCTGTCTCTCAGCATTTCACCGATATAAAGAATGACAATTTCTATTTAAAAATGATTTACAAATCCGCCAACATTATAGTCTAGTCGGTTTTTGAACAACCAGTCCATAAAACCTTTCTTGAGCTCGTTTCGGCATGCTAGAAGTGATTTATTTGCAAACGACGAAAGAAATCCTGTTAAACATTCTTTCTGCAATATGTTCCGAAGCCTGGGATATTAGCCATCTGAGATTAGTCACCTGATTCTCAAACAACATCAGTTTTGTGTGGTGTCTTGCTGGTGCGACTGAAAAATAAATCATTCTTGGTCAATTCACAACTCTAAATTCAATTCAGTTATACGGCTTCTGAAGTTACCGGGAAAACCGAAATTTTCGTATATTTTGGCTCTGATTAATTTGGTTAAGATATGCGTTCCTGGTTCGAAAATGACCATTTTCCTTCGTATGTTAGAAGGCCGCAATAAAGCCACAATATAAATCAACCGCTATATTACATTAAGACAATCCAGTAAAATTTATCTCACTACCCCTCAGCACGTACAAAAATTGGAAAATGGAATGTACTGCTAGAAACAGGTGTCACGTGGCTAACGTATCCACTTAGATTCCGCACAATATATGTTGGTAGATAATACAAGGAAACATCACCATCTTTGAGAATCCACTAAACTCACGATGGTTTGAAATTCGCCTGAGGAATTCGTCCCTCTCATCAACTCTTCTCTTCATTCAGTATTATTTACTCCAATTCAGACAGCACTTTGTCACCGTTCTTCGGTTGCCATACAATACCCACTGTACGCTGATGGGCAGTACTAGATAGCATTAGATGATCTGCTGAAGCCGCGGACATTGTATCACACAGAGTCGCTTCACGTAGAACAAACCAAAAACTTTCCCTCATCTCGCAATATCTTGAACTCTGCTGTCTTCGACGCTTTGGGTTTGATGCACAACAAAATTTGTTTTCTTCCAGCGCAAATTAAAACTGATAAATTTGCCCCAACTGACGCGTAATGCATTGTGCACAAGAAAAACGGAAAGCCAACATCAGCTTCCGCTTCAACGACAAGTTAACCGGCTAAAGTGAGTAAAGCAAAAACAACAACACCGAACTGCTTGTCTTTCTCCTCACTCGATCGAATGAACAGAGAACGAAAATAACTCACGAAGGCGAAAGCAAGTTGGCAAGCGGGCGTTGGCGCACTGAGGGTAGATGTTTGAGAACATAACGCCTAATTGGTTAGAACTATCCTCTGCTGTGTACAGCCAACGTCGGTTGTGGGCTTCAGTCTCTAGTATTAATTGATTCCAATGTGTGTCAATTTGGAGCAGGCAGGGCATAACCCTGTGAACGGGGAAGTTTTGGTTGCCAAGATCGCCTTTTCGTCGAGCCAGTCAACTTGAATCATCTGGCACTGTTGATGCTACACGTTAATGTGGGAGATCGAAGGTGGTCATTGGTGTGACAACCATCGAACGCCTACCTAAAAGGTGACGTAAAACTACCACAAGTGTTGTCTGGCGCACAATTCACAGCTGACAGCCATCGCATTTGAAAGTGGTAGATGAAACAAACACGCTCTGTGGAATGCATTGTGATCAATACTAAAATGTTATAGCCTACACGTAAATCACCAAAAGTAAGAATATGACAGAAATTCAGAAAACGAAAGTCGGATAACAGAAACCCACGATCGGTAGAACTTCAGGGAGGTGTTTCGAGTGGTTTCCTAGAAACACAGGGTTAATAAACCTTGTTCTTTTATCAAAACGACAAAACTAAGCTAGTTTTTCTTTGGACAGCCACAATCGGATCAGAGCCATTCTGCTGATAAACATTGAAATTTAAGTTGAACCTATCATTGAACAAATGTTTTTGATACAACGGTAATGCCACGGTCAACAAAGAGTCGTGCGCTTGTCTGTAAGGCGGAAAAACCGTATACCGTTTTCTTGATACAGAATTGAAAAAGAAGGGTCAAAGTATTATGTATCACGGTCGCCAGTTGTGAGTTCAGTTGACTTCATCCTACATGGCTAAGTGGAACTTCATTCGTACCAAGCATGCTGACAGAGATCTCCTCAGTTGAGATGTCAGATGGAACGTCAATGTGGATTGATTTTCCGAGTGAGACACGGAAAAGAATATGCGTGATGATCAATAAAAATTTTACTAATCAAACTTAAAGAAGATGGACGGGCCGACAATCATTTGTAGGTCTCACTTATCTTGTTTTGACAGCAAATTCATTTTGTTGTATCAGATCGTTCTGTTCCGGTGTGGTGTGAATGTAACCAACAAGACATTGTTACTGCATCGCGACGAACAGAAGTTTGATCGTGTGAAATGCTTTCAGAAAGTGGAATTGGCAGGTTTTTGTTAAAAGTCGATACAAGATGTTACAAAGAGCTTGTACTCAAAAGTTGAACAATGGATGTATCACTCACAGCGAGACTGGGCCTTGATGTGATGTGAAGGATTACGCATCCCGATGACACATTGGACTGTGTGGCCACCACACTGACAGTCACTCACACTAGGTAGCCCATTATGTAGAGGTCTGACAAACAAAGGCCTCCTGGTCCTCCAGGTTGGGGGTTGGATAAAGGTTGACATCATTTTTCAGAATAATTATCCGTTCTGCTACACTGCCACCCACCGTCTGCATAGAGACATGGACTTTAGGGCCGAAGGCTACGGGTGAGAACCCTAACCGCCCTCCTCTCTAGGTCTGGACGTCATGGAAGTATCGCAACCAACACACAATCGTGAGTACTCAAAACTGTTAATTCCATAATGGATCGGCAGTCTTGCATTACAAACCGGGTTACCCTATCTGTTGCATACAACCGGGTGAATAAATGAGAACATGCTACTGCTGACCCCTCCACTACCCCTCCCCAGTTTCAGACCCCTCCCAACCCCCGCTTCTGACGATTACTCTACCGGTCCCACGACAAGGATATCTGACCATAGCAACACTGTATTAGTAAGTCCCATCAACTAAAATTCAGCCTCAAACCTCCCTTATCCCTCGCTTAGACCTAGAATACGAATTGATATAGGTGTTCTTAACGTTCGCAGTCTAGAACAAATAGGTAAACAGGCCGCTCTTGCACAAACGCTAAACTCGTCGCCTGCTGCACTTCCTAGACTAGAATCCATGGCGGTAGTCAGCATATGGAACTAACAGCACCCGATACTGGTTGTACAATTCGGGTGACCCCAAGACCCCTGCTACCGGTCAAGCTGGAGTGCAAGTAGCCCTCAGATCTACTGCCACAGCCGCACTAGTAGACTAGATTCCAGTTAACCGTAGACTTGATGCCTTCCGCTTAGTAGATTCTACTTAGACCAGCTGAATGTAGTGACCTTGATGCTTGGTTAATGGAGAAAGTTAAAGAAATGGAGACAGCTTTTCCATTAGGGAACGCCGGCAAATTCTTTAGGCTTACCCATGTCACTCTTCCCAGGAGATCGTCTGTGAGTGAATCTATCAGCGATGCTGATGACACACTCATTCCTAATAAGTTCAGAAGATTAGAGCGGTTTGCAGAGCACTTTTAGGGTCAGCTTAGTTGATTCGCTTCTACTCTGCTGCTGCCACTAACTTGTAGTCTCCCATTCTGGTCGATGGGGTCGGAACCACCCAGTAAAACTCAATTCAGCTCTCACACGTAGTAAGGCTGCTGGTCCAGATGACCCGGTGCCACTACTTTCCAAGGAATGCGAGGAGGCGTAAGTAGAGGTTTTGACACAGGTGTTGCAACTTGTGTGGACAACGGATACCATTCCTCCGTGCTGGAATCACTAGATAACAGTTCCTACATTCAAAAAAGTCTCAGAGGCTATTGAGAAAATCAGGAAGGAATTAGTTTGACCCCAGTCATTGCAAGGGTTTTGGTGTCCATTATGCCTTGTCTATTCACCGCAGCTCGGAGGGTAGACACTAAGGCATAACAGATAGGTTTTCGCCCTGGATGCTGATGTATTGATTAAGTTTTCACTGCTCACCAAATTCTGGTACAGCTCCATGTGTACCATGGGCCAACAATTGTATTTTTGAATACGAAGGTGCGTTCGATTCGAAGGATTGATCTACACTTTTAGAGTCGCTTAAACGCAAGGATGTATCGGCCATGCATGTGAATGTATTGTGATCATACTGCCTCCGGCATTCACAAGGTTTTAGTATGGAACTCCATACTTGTGGAAGACTAATTGGTCTTGTTTATGCTTAGAACGAAGCGTTACTTTTTGACGACTTCCAGACAGCACAAACATTGTTTGACGCTATTTTGCGTTTTGCCAAATGCTTCGGAATGCGCTCTGCGGCCTCAAAGTTCGAAGTGGTTCTGCAATATTGCTGTTATTACGTGGACCTAATGTTAAATAATGAAGTCATGGAGGTTGTTGACCGGTTTATGTATCTGGGAGCGAAACAGGGGTGCGTACCTCTAAGCCTAGGGCGATGTTCGCTTATCTGTTGCACCTCGAGCGACAGAGAGATAGCTTTCTGATGTTTAAGGATCGTGTGCGTCAGAAAACAGTGAGAGCTGTAGGGCTTTATGGCAGCGAAAGTTGACCGCTAAAGGTAGAAGACGTAAACTGTCTTCAGGTATTCGGCCGCCAATGTCTGCGTTAATCGCTCGTATCGAGTTGCATCAGCGGTCAAGCAACGGGGAGGTTAGGACGCGTGATTTGTCACTGATTACCAAACTAGTTCTTTTGATCAATCCTTACATTTGCACAGACTTCGATGTTAAGGTCGTACTAAAGATGCCAGCTAGTCGTCAGCCACACAGAACCCTCTTTGCTGACGCTGCGGCCGACTGGAGCAAGGTGCGAGGTGGACAGATGATGTCCTGGCGTGGAGAAATGAAATCCTTCACGACCGGATTGACTACTCTAGGTCGAATTCACCTTCCATGTTGGGGATATTGCGACTCACAGAGTCGGCGGCTGAAGACGTAAGGTGATATGGTGGCTAATCGTTTTTAGTGGCGTGAGTATTATCGTTGTTCAGCCGAGTTGTCTGTGAAGTGAACGCATTTAATGGCGCAGGGCAGTGAGAACTGTAAGAAAGTTGCCCTACTGAGGATGCTTTGCTTTCACTCATAGCTCGGTTTATAAAGTGCACGCGTTCTGATGTCGAATGTTTAAATCCAGACGTAACTATTTTTTAGCGACTAGATCCCTTCTCCTCTTCGTTTTTTCATCCCCCTTTCAAATAAAGGGTTTGCTGTTTATATATTCTTCATGGTTGTGGTAGTTAAGCATTAGTTTGAACCACTGGTGTATTGCTGTCTATGGTGACCATGATGAGATCTTTTCAAATTATAGAAACAGTATAACGCAATTTCAATCACAAATGTTTGCAGATATTTAACGGGGTACGGTGAATTCAACTTTCCATAATCAGAAGATAACGGCTGCAACAAACGCACACTGCATTGAGAAATGAAAGAGCAAATCGAATGGACTGAATTCTTGACATTCTGTACCAGAAAGCCTTGAAGCTCGCATGCCATTCTATACACTAAACACTTACTTTCACACTAAAAAACACAAACTACACATTCTTCTATTTGTATTAGTTTGACCAAATCTGATTAACCGAACAATGACTCAGTTATTTTCAGTAACTTACATGTTGGAATACAACCTAAATAACTGAATTACTGTGGTCGAGTCTCACTTTCAGTCTCTTGATGTAAGATCAAGAGAGATGTTTAACGTTGCTAAATTGTGGCTGTACTGTTATAGAGTGTCTTGGAATATGTCAAAGATATAGTGGGAACATGCAACTTTGCGACGAGGCGGACTCTCAAGGAAAGAGAGGATTATTTGTTCATTATAAGAAGTATGATGACTGAGTGGAAAAAACCCATCTTAGAGGAACCAGACGGATTAACAATAGCTTTCTATGCCAGATTTGAACCCCAATAATTTCCAGGATTGTCAATTTATCCTGGGGCCACCTCGAACATTAGACGGTGAGAAAGTCGAGGAAATCTCGGACCACATCAAACAGTGACACATATTTGAATGGAACAGAAAAAAGGCTGAAATGACGAATCGTGCTTGAGCAGCTTCCGCCTCATCTCTACTGGCGTTTACTGCGGACGAATTAAATCATACAGGATTGTAAACCACAAAAACCAGCGACAAAATGTCAAAGTTCACAACAATGTGCAAAATAATTACCAAACCACAGTCTCCAAAAACAACAGTTTAACAGCAGCCGTTTAACAGAGATAAAGTGTGTCGAATACATTAACAACACTCAGTTGTTTTCCGCACGTTCTTTGCCATAAAGCCGGTGATTGTCTACAGAACGCCTAGAATCTCCAAATCCCCAGTTAAGTAACCGGCACCTCAGTTCGCCCGATCAAACGTAATCAATGAATACAAATGTGGATGTGGAGAATCCTTTGATGACAGAACGGGGCGCCAGCTTGGAACCAGATTGACCCAACCCTAACTGAAACGGGATCGACAAACGGCCACAGCGAACACCCGGAAGGAGCGTCATTGATTGACTAGTATAACTTGATGACGCAACATGTGATTCACTCACCAAAGTCATTGTGTTCTGTTCTTGAGTCGAATCGAACGTTTGCTACGGTACGCCGAGGCCATTGCGATCAGACATCGTCATCCCATTCTGTAAGTACGAAAAGAGTTGTTTGTGACGTTGATGTTGCTGTGGTAGCAACCAAATTTATTTTGAACTGTAACCCTTTGGGAATGTTTTGTGTTTTGGAGTTTTGTACATTTTAATTCGTCTACGGCAAACACCAGTAGAGACGCAGCGAAATCTGCTCGAGCATAAATCCTGTCATTTCATTTGTTTTGTCTGCTCGATTCAAATTTGTAACGGAAATTGTTTGTTTAAAACAAACATATCTGCCCTCCACTATTCTTTACAAACAGAATAACACGTAGGTTAAAGCCTGTGTTACTTAGGTGCCGGTAATGTTATAATTCGATAGGTTTCAGCTAAGTCACGAACAACCTCAAGGGTCTCCAAGTGTAATGAGGCGGCGAGTAAACAGTAGAGGCGGCTCCAGGTTTACCATCGACATTCTCGCAGGTTTAGTAAAGAGGAAGCTAACTAGTCCGTTCATGTAAACGACGAAGCGCCATGTAGGAAATATAAGGCCTGGATCAACGAAAATTAGGTATATCGCGCGCTGAACATGTTGCCAAGTTCAGCTTTGAGTAACCGACACTCATTACCTGATCGATACCGGGACACAGAATAGCACAATTTCAGCTTCCGTTACAAAGGAATCCTCTAGACCACAGTCGATAGATCTCAGACCTGTGACGAACATAAACGTCCAAATCGATAGCACAAGAAACTCAACAGCTCAGAAATCCGTGCATGTCCCACTCGATTGCTGGGTGTGTCATTATCCATGAGGCTGCCACATCGTTCGTCGGAATGTGCTGTTTCGAGAAACCTTAGCATCTGACAAGCCTTCCGGATGAAAGTTCGGGCCGAATCATTCAGTTTTGAAATCGCATACAGTCGCCCCTTATTTTGTACGCCAGTAATTGCTGGCATATAAGGCTGTCGACATGCTGGAACAGGAAAGTAGCACTGGACTCCAACCCGGAAGAAGAAGTAACCAGCGAATGTGCACAGCCGAAAAACGGTGATACAGACGGACTATCACCATTTCTTCCGCAGTCGTGCCCAAAATTGTAAACAGCCGAACGCTATCCAAAGGTGATCATCTCCCCTCTGAACAATTCAAACATGAGACCATCGAGTTGCGCACAGACTGTGCCTAACTCAGGAGAATCATTTGTAACATCCAAACCAAATGAGAACGGAACCACTTTGTCCTACATTTCGTGTCGTATTCTACCGTTCCTTGCACAGGACATAATGGATTGCTGCTGACAGAAGACCATCCTTCACACATCCAGGGGTTTGCGCAAATATATGTTGTAATCTCGAACGTCCACATTTGGACAGCCCAAGAGGCATCGCATGTCACACAGCATTCCCAACGAAAGGGCATTAGCTTCATGTTGCACCGATTTTACCGTGGTTCACTCCTGATAAGGTGGTAGTTGACAAGCCTTGCTAGCATACCTTTGCTTCAAGCCATTCAGATGTGAAATAGTTTGCAAATGCTCCTTATTTTCTACACCAGTGATTGTTGCCATATACGGTTGTCGAGTCGAACAATTTCACAGTGTGAACACGAAGTATTCGTTCAACTTTGTAAGCAGTAGTCACGACAACACAAACACAACAGCAATATGGCTTCAACCGGAAGTTCACTGGTCATGGCCTGACTGGAACAGTTCAATAATTGCCCAATCGATAAAACAGTGTAGATGTGAGATTTTCGACAGATTGAGCAGACAATTCAAGTCAAGGAGTTTTCTGGTCACTAATTCAAACAGGGTATTCAGCATCAACACATTCACAGTTTCAGCAGCAGATGTTTCAAGCTAATCGTTATTGAACATCTACAGGTGAAAGCCCACGTCAAATATCGTAACTAATAAGAAAGTGTGTTTTGTAAACACTAGCATACAGAAGTGTGCATTCACAAAACGGAGGATATGATCATACCGGTCGAAAAGACTTTAGACGCGGATCACAATAGTGAGTCATCCCACCTTAGTGAAAATATTGTTCACATGAAAACACCGCGTCAGTTTGCGACTAATCGCAACGCTTAAACGCACAATGGATGGGAACACAGAAACAAGTCGGTTTTGGGCATGTGATTGGGGATACATATCGAGACGTTAGTGGCATCATATCTAGTTAAGGGACGAATTAGTCGGATTCCAACACTTTGTGGACGTGCTGAACAATAGACGGTCTGTGTAAAACCAGCCAACCAAGCCGGCAAAACCGTTCCACTTAGCGAAGGAGTAGAACATGTCCGATTACGCAAGGTGTCAAACACATCATTCGTACACTTCAGTGGAAACGAAGTCCTGGAAACGGACAAGGTGCAGGAAGAGCGGTGAGAGGATTCCGCTTTGAGTTACGCCCAAATTCGTGGTTGGTGGAGAAGACTCTCGAATATCTGGACGCGGAAACTGGGAACAGTTGGAAAACCAGCCACTTGGCCATATCATGCGAAATGTTCGAAAGTCACACACTGTTGGAAAACGAGAAACGGAGTCTTTCTGATGATGGAGTTGTTAGGATGATTGTAATTTTGGAGTTATACGTGGATTGATCAACCTTCGCTATTCAGGGAGGACGAGGATGAGTGATCAAGACAAGACAGTAGGCGGCGAGCAGACGGAGACTGATAGAATGCAAATTGATGTTGGTCTGTGTGGTTTTTCTAAAACCTTAGGCGTTGAACTGGGAAGTTCTCAAAAATTTTCAACAACGTGAAAGAAATCGATCGATATTCATAGGTCTTTCCTTGAAATTTTTGTTACGCCAACATTGCTCAAAATATCACTCGTTTATAGCCGTTGTCTTCACTCCTGGCTTGCACAGTATTTCATCGCTGTTCAGCTAGCTACCTTGTTTTTTCGCCTCAACTTGTCTAGTTTTCCATATGGTGGTACCTTTAAAATCCAGGATGACTTGATGTAGACGATTTGAATTCAGGTGTTGCACAGGCGTTTATTGAACTTCCGTGCTCGGGCTGAGCTATCTGGGGAGATTGGAGTCATCTACTTACACCATTCTCTCTCAGGCTTGTGATGCGAGAACAACACAACAGGTAGTCCTTGTAGCACATTTCTGGTCGCACACTGAAGCGGTTTCATCACTTTATACTTGTTCAACTTATATGAATGTTGTTTCCTCGGATATGGTTGAGACGAACAATGAGGATCTACTAACATGTGTGAAAAGCGTCTGCCATTCTCGGTAGACTTCAAATTCGCAGCTCAAAGTACTAATCGATTTGTCACAGTCGCGAAAATGATCAGAATGAGGAAATAAGCTAGTGTGTTGTAAAAGACATTTTTGTTAGTTTGTTGAAAAGTTCAAGAAGACAAAGTCGTTACTTACGTTTGAGATAGTGGGGTTTATTACAAATGCTAGGCACAGGCTTAACGGAAATCTGATCGGCTTTGCCCAACGAAAATCATTTACCGGACTGAAAATTATGGTTTATCTGCAAAATTTAACTTGGAATCGACTTCACTTTTGGTAAGGGAATTGGTAGTATTTCGTAGCCTAATTGTATCAAACTGGTTCATGTCATTTCCATTAAAATTGCCTGAAAAAAATGCACCTAGAAATAACTTCAGTTTTAAACATCGCAATGTAAAGTGAATCGGTAAATAAAACATGTTAGAAAGTTTCGTATTCACAGAAAAACTGCGATATCCACCCATACGTTTGGGTTCACATCCCATAGCACCACAGTTTATGGGAGCTCCGATGTGTTCAAAAATAATACGTATTTTTTGACATCAGGAAAGTTTTACGCAGCTGATGTAGCGTCTACGACGTGTTCAGTGATATACCTGGCAATTCACAGGAAGGAGAGATAAGTCAAGTTGAATGGTCGCTCTCAACATATGAATGCTACCAGGAATCTTGCAAAACGTTCATTTGCTATTTTCCACACTCCCGATGCCGAATACTGCCATCTAGTCAGATCATTCGGCACAGCAACGAACAAACATTTCCACCATTCAAACTGGGGATGTAAATTTTCATTACGTCTTACTTTTCTGAGTGTAACAATCCAACTCTCAAGATTTTTTTCTGGCAATCCCATCATATTTCTAACAGATCCTTCTAAATTAATTTCTAAGGGACAATCCATGTGGGCCGGGACATCTAACTAGTACACAGCACAATGTGCGTAGGGAGAAAAGTTGATGTCCATACTATATTCGGAAGCGAAGCAGACAGCTATATTTTTTTATAAACTCCTGAGGAATTGATGAGCACATATTTTACAGGAAGGAGTTAACGATATTGGCTTGCTTGGACGCCTCACTAGCAATTATTGAAGGAAGTCACTTTTCCATTTTGTTCTGCATGCATCAGATAGTAATTAGTCACCAAGGTAACTTTGGGGGGATAGATAGTGTGTGTTACTTGACTACTGACATCAGGTTTATACCTTCATCAGATGATGTCCTTCACGAACGCCTCAACTAGCACCATCTTTGAGGCACATTATGAATATTAGGAACGATACTTTCATGATGTACTACTGCCAACTTCCCATTCAATATATACCATTCGGTTTCAGTGCACAGTTTCAATGACTTTAACAAGATATGGAAAAATTTATCAGGGACAGTAGTAACCACAATGAAATAGCCGTAAAATGAATACAAATAACTTTTTCAAACACTGCAAATAATATATATGCAGACCTTCAATTATACCCCTAGTTATCGCTTTACCTTATATGTAGGCCACACTTTCAAATTGAATGGGATTTGAGATACAGGGAAACTCATTCGAGATATGTGAGTGATGGCCAGTTTGGGATGCTTCTACTAAACGTTTCAGCCGAAAACTGATAAAGGTTTCCAAACAGGTGCACCTAAAAAGAATTCCGTAGTTGCTGGTGGCAGCAATCACCCGAAACCTCATTAAAACGGTTGTAAAACCCATTCTTCGAAGGTTGGTATGTATAAATTGGACGAAACATGCAATCCGTCGACCTCGATTGAGCTGCCACTAAATGGATTCCCTCAAAGAGTCAAATAGTCCGATGTTCATAAAGGGAGAAAATAAACCTACCAATTGGACGGGTTGTACACCACGTGACATCCGCTGTCATACCACACTCAACAAAGCTCTCAGTGAGTCCCTCTCGTCCCATCAAAATTCAAACGTCCTGACCAGATTTCTGAATGATTCGGGTGATTTTATTTCGCCAACTCACTGAAGAATTTCGCAGATGACTTCGATAGAACGTCTTCGTATCAACTCGCGTGAGCAAAACAGCCGTTCGTCAGCGCGTATTCCGGAAAGTTCGGGATAAGCAATCGATTGGTCAGCCGTCCACGTTGCTCTGCCTGCGATGGTTGGGTCACGTGCTCCGCATGCCGGCTGAACGTTCACCACCGCGCGCAGTACATACTGAGACCACCACTTCTACGTCTCCCGTGTACTCCTCTTTCATTGTCACTATTATTATTGACGTTAATGTTGTTGCTTCAACCGTTTCAACAACATTTCTTCTAGAATATTCCACGCCACCGTTATGATAACCAGTGGCTCGAGCCACAATACGCTGTGGTCAGGCTTACGGTTGTTATGATACTGATGGGAAATTATCGAATACGATTGACACTGAGGTGGGTTAAAACATAACATGTGTAGAAAGCGTACATTCAACCGGATATGGTCGACAACAGTGAGTGACTATTGAGTCCAAAACACGGTTAGGCAACTGTATGAGTAATCACAAGACGTCAGCCATGGCCAATGTATGTGCATTCATGCAGTAGTAGTATGGATTTAGCGCGATTCGAAGTCTTGTCCATGTAACGTCTGTTCCGCTACCTAGTGCATGTTACTACACAGATACGCCGTAAACGACCGATAGTTTTAAGTGAAAACCCAAGGGTGTGAACAGCGCCCTAGATAAAATCTGTGGGTATTCAGACAAACTTTTCGGAGCAGATTAGATAGTGTGTGTAGATGAGTTGATCAACCTAACACCAGAAATGAGGGGTCTATTTCTATTGAAACCGTATCTCACATAAAGTCGGGTGTACGGTTATATTTTGGTTATAAAGCGTAACATGCCTCCGACTACACGTAAATGTCAACAAAACACCATGTTCTCGATGAGAACCAACACACCATGCTTTGGTTCTCTCTGTGCGTAACGGAAGTCAGTCACATCATTGCTGACGTATGGAAAAGTAATTCAAACACAGACTTCGAAAATCAGCTTTCCGATCTCATCCAAAATGAATTATTCGAGCTCACGGGAACACTAGAAAGGCGCAACCTAATTAGTGGGTCATTGGCCACTCAACGTCCAAAGGTTCAAACATCAAACATTTTAGGCTTACCGGAAAGTCCATGAGAATTTCTGAGTTCACCTTATTAAATTTAACAAGGCAGAGAGGGAAGGTGCATGCCACAACAGTGACTAACGCGAAACCAACAGAAACCACATGATGTCGGTAACCCGGTGAAGAACGAGCGAACCAACAACCATTGGTAAGCAACCAACCTCATGAGCTCTAAACTGATCGCGCCAATGTTCTCGATGCACGAAACACGGTATTAGGGGTTTCATGCAATGGGTTTTGTAGCTGGTGTTTGTAATATTTGGTTTGGTGTAGGCCATTTCACAATTGGGCCCCCACTAGTGAGTAGAATCCGCACGATCCCTTGTACGATGCAACAACCACGTCTGTCGTTGTTATTCTGGGCGGTCGTTTTACTCTGCTTTGCACTTCCTATCTACGGTATGCTCATTTGCTATCATGTTACTTGTATGACTGGAGGCTCTAGAAATATGGTGTTTTGTTAGACAGACCCATGCATTCGAATTACTGTTATTCAATTAACCGAAGCCTTTGAGGAGGTTTGCATGTAGTTTGCGGCTGAGAAAGTCAAACCAATCAACCGTTGACAGGTTCTGCATCTGGTTTAACTAGAAGTTGTCCACCACATTTTCTGAACTTACAATCCAGCCAACAA
>QNGE01003253.1:32256-89183 GCA_008508345.1 Paragonimus westermani | reverse complement strand
CCGTACACTGTCACATTGACAAAATAATCATTCAAGTGCATTTATCGCCCTAGAGTTACATCCAAATCGACGGGCCAGAAACCTACAAACGAGTGCATTCATACTTGGCTCATGATCATCAACCTGTGTCAATCCACAGATATACCACGAGGGGTTGAGTGGCGGATAATTGACTCAGCTGGGCGATCAGGTTATCCACAATTTTTCGACAGTTCATCGGACGACAGTTTGAGTTCACATGCGATCATTGCTGCATGGACTCATTATGCGTGTGCTCAGATGTATTCATTAGGTGGCCCCACTTACATTCCATACTTCGATACGCATAACGGATCAGTTAACCCACCTCAGAGACTGCCAACGTCCTACCGGTTCGACTTGAGCATACTGGATGTGGCACAGTGGATCAGCCCGCTGCCCTCCAACTCATGCTCAAAGTGGAACATAGCAGCATATCAACATTGGCTTTGCTCATTCCCTTTATTTGCAGACAGCCATTACGACCAGAGTGGTTTTGTCCGAATGGGCGTGCAATGAAACACTGAGTGTGGTACTCGGGAACGTGACAGGAGAAATTGGGGTGGTATCCCAGGCACGTGGTAACACCAGATGCTACTGAAACCAATATCAGTTGTCCTTCTTGAGAATGATAAATATATTTCTGTCCCCGACTTGTTAGTTTTTTCGATTGGATGAATATTTCCTTGTTGCTGTATGTGTATGTATTTACACTTCGAGATAGGACTGTCTGTTGTCACCTCGAAATGCTCAATAGTTGACCACGCGGGCTCTGATTCAGTCAGTTGTGTCTGTTGTCAGCATACTGTCTAAATCTGATTGTGTTTTGTTTATGCATGTGGACGCATCAATTCACTGTGTGTGTTTGTGATTCAGTTTGTCCAGGTTGAAGTGAACACATCAGGCGGATCGTAAACAAGGCAGCTACTCATTTTGTCACCTACCCCGTCATTTAATGTGGTCTGTTAGACTAGCAAACAGATTAGGATGTTGGTCTTTTGGCTGGATCTGCTGGGCGACTTTTGGTTATTTTGTGTGGGACAAGTGGATGCTGGTTTGTGCTAACCCACCCTTCGCCGGTACGTTTTGGAACCAGGTGTTGCTGGCAACAGGACGTTGGATCGGGACAGTAGGTGTTTGCATCGTTTTAAGATCTTTGGCGGTTGTCCCAGCTTGTTTCAACTTGCTTCTGAGCGTGCGCTAATCTTGAGCACAGATTGTACTACGCCTCAGACTGAATTTTGAAACTCCCGGGGAACTTCAGCAAAATTCATACTCAGACTTCGTGACTCATGCGTGGTAAAGTTGATTGACCAGCTTCATTTTCTCCGACTATCTGGAACGCAAGTTATTTACCGGGTTATTGCACCAGCAAATCAGTACACCACATAAAGTCAGAAAGTGGTGCTCCGCTCGTTCGTCCTTGAAAATAATAAACACTTGGCCTAGTTTTATTGTTCGAACAGGGTAAGCTGTTCTTACAAAGCTATCTTAGGGAAGTCTGCTTCGATACGACATGATTTAGATAGTTTTGTAGTGGTTCACAGAGAATTTCAGACTTTGAGAATGTCTGAAATATGATGTGACGGCTAATTAAGCTGATTATTTTTATGGGCAAACATGGTTTGTTTTAAGTTACTGATCAGCAAATATAGTGGATGTTTTTGAATCGCACACCGAATGGTTGCCTACAGGCTCAGAATTTCCTATCCTATACTTAACCGAAAGGCAAACTTTCTCCGATAAAACATTATGATCTCGAAAACAACTTGCACATTGTGTAGCACTTCCTTTCGGAGGAGTGACAAGTTGATCGCCCCATCCATCTACACGAACGGAGTCATTGGGTGTTTTCTCAATCCGAATGGGAAAATGAATTCTGGTGTGTCTCGATTTAGGTTATGGTTTGTTTTATTGCTTGAGGTGACACTGCATGCGGTAGTTGTACATGCTGTCACACTATCGATAGATGGTGTTTACTGAATTTGTGCACTAATCAAGATATACCTTAATATAGTCACTTTTGTCTCGCTTACTTCTAAGGGATGCAGTCTTTCCTTGGTCATGAGTCCAAATCGCTTAACTGTGGTTGAGATGAACGTGTTCACGAATTTGTTGATACTTCCACATAGGTTCTGATGAGATCGTCATCGGCATACTTTAAACACAGTCGGACTTGAGCTTCACTCGTGTTATACTATCGACAGGAAGAAAGCAGCGCATCCACTAGCCGTAATTCCACAGATAATTTATTGTAAACCCAAAAACGATCGGTAGCGAGACAATCTAAGTCTATATTAATATGATTAGGGTTATTCTAGCCTCGGTAATTTACCTGAATGAGAAACCGACCTGACTAAACCAAAGGTGAGGAGCACGCACACTGAATGAAGGCTGTGTGGTTAAACATCCGCTTCGCGAGACAAAATAGAAGGCTGGCCGATTTGGTTTTCGTTTAACTGGTCCCATATATTCACATCATCGCAATGCTTCTCGAAAGCCTGTAGTCGCAGAGAGACCTGCTAGTCCGGTTATTTCGTCCTCCCCCTTAATGGAAGTGCTTCAGATTCACAGCGTGTGAACTGAAGTGCATCGGATTACGGACAGACCCAATGTGCCGTTATCGTGCGCACAGTGTCACTTCAACAGACCCGAAATTATGGTGACTGAAATGGGATCAGTTTGTGCGCAGCAATCATTTCATCACACAACGTTAAAAGGGGTCTGCCTGTGCGACAGATGTTTGATGACCTTTGTACGCCAGTTGGGCACATCGAACAACATGATCAGCAGCCACACTGGTGCGGGATACAGTGAAAAACACTGATCGAATAGGTGCAAACTACAACTCTGTTGCCCACCAGAGGGTCCATAGAAAATGAAAATACATTCCGCCTTAAAGGTCATGTGATAGCGTGCAACCTTATTATCCAAGTGTCAACTTGACCGGAAAATCTTCGCATACCGGAACGTAGAGTACGATAACCGATTAGCAAAGGTTACTCCACCGGTGCCAAACTGCGGAGTCCAGACCAAACGGATCAGTGAATGGGTACAAAGCACCGTCGAAATCACAAACATATTAGTGATGTGTCCGCAAAAGACGCTTGGCAAGCAAGTTGGTCTATTGTGCAAACTTCCGTACAGGTTATGTCAAAACCTAAACCACAAACGCGTGCACTCATTTGCACGACAGACATGCACTCACATACATTGGGTAACAGTACGTTGTCATTCGTCTTGGCGAAAGTTCTCACACAGCACGTATACACTGTTCCGATAGTCTCTTCTTGTCCATCGTGTTCGGGGCTTGTCCTCTTCTTCTTGAATGTCGTCTGTGNTTCAGTCACCATAATTTCGGGTCTGTTGAAGTGACACTGTGCGCACGATAACGGCACATTGGGTCTGTCCGTAATCCGATGCACTTCAGTTCACACGCTGTGAATCTGAAGCACTTCCATTAAGGGGGAGGACGAAATAACCGGACTAGCAGGTCTCTCTGCGACTACAGGCTTTCGAGAAGCATTGCGATGATGTGAATATATGGGACCAGTTAAACGAAAACCAAATCGGCCAGCCTTCTATTTTGTCTCGCGAAGCGGATGTTTAACCACACAGCCTTCATTCAGTGTGCGTGCTCCTCACCTTTGGTTTAGTCAGGTCGGTTTCTCATTCAGGTAAATTACCGAGGCTAGAATAACCCTAATCATATTAATATAGACCTAGATTGTCTCGGTACCGATCGTTTTTGGGTTTACAATAAATTATCTGTGGAATTACGGCTAGTGGATGCGCTGCTTTCTTCCTGTCGATAGTATAACACGAGTGAAGCTCAAGTCCGACTGTGTTTAAAGTATGCCGATGACGATCTCGTCAGAACCTATGTGGAAGTAGCCGCAAATTCGTGAACACGTTCATCTCAACCACAGTTAAGCGATTTGGACTCATGACCAAGGAAAGACTGCATCCCTTAGAAGTAAGCGAGACAAAAGTGACTATATTAAGGTATATCTTGATTAGTGCACAAATTCAGTAAACACCATCTATCGATAGTGTGACAGCATGTACAACTACCGCATGCAGTGTCACCTCAAGCAATAAAACAAACCATAACCTAAATCGAGACACACCAGAATTCATTTTCCCATTCGGATTGAGAAAACACCCAATGACTCCGTTCGTGTAGATGGATGGGGCGATCAACTTGTCACTCCTCCGAAAGGAAGTGCTACACAATGTGCAAGTTGTTTTCGAGATCATAATGTTTTATCGGAGAAAGTTTGCCTTTCGGTTAAGTATAGGATAGGAAATTCTGAGCCTGTAGGCAACCATTCGGTGTGCGATTCAAAAACATCCACTATATTTGCTGATCAGTAACTTAAAACAAACCATGTTTGCCCATAAAAATAATCAGCTTAATTAGCCGTCACATCATATTTCAGACATTCTCAAAGTCTGAAATTCTCTGTGAACCACTACAAAACTATCTAAATCATGTCGTATCGAAGCAGACTTCCCTAAGATAGCTTTGTAAGAACAGCTTACCCTGTTCGAACAATAAAACTAGGCCAAGTGTTTATTATTTTCAAGGACGAACGAGCGGAGCACCACTTTCTGACTTTATGTGGTGTACTGATTTGCTGGTGCAATAACCCGGTAAATAACTTGCGTTCCAGATAGTCGGAGAAAATGAAGCTGGTCAATCAACTTTACCACGCATGAGTCACGAAGTCTGAGTATGAATTTTGCTGAAGTTCCCCGGGAGTTTCAAAATTCAGTCTGAGGCGTAGTACAATCTGTGCTCAAGATTAGCGCACGCTCAGAAGCAAGTTGAAACAAGCTGGGACAACCGCCAAAGATCTTAAAACGGTGCAAACACCTACTGTCCCGATCCAACGTCCTGTTGCCAGCAACACCTGGTTCCAAAACGTACCGGCGAAGGGTGGGTTAGCACAAACCAGCATCCACTTGTCCCACACAAAATAACCAAAAGTCGCCCAGCAGATCCAGCCAAAAGACCAACATCCTAATCTGTTTGCTAGTCTAACAGACCACATTAAATGACGGGGTAGGTGACAAAATGAGTGGCTGCCTTGTTTACGATCCGCCTGATGTGTTCACTTCAACCTGGACAAACTGAATCACAAACACACACAGTGAATTGATGCGTCCACATGCATAAACAAAACACAATCAGATTTAGACAGTATGCTGACAACAGACACAACTGACTGAATCAGAGCCCGCGTGGTCAACTATTGAGCATTTCGAGGTGACAACAGACAGTCCTATCTCGAAGTGTAAATACATACACATACAGCAACAAGGAAATATTCATCCAATCGAAAAAACTAACAAGTCGGGGACAGAAATATATTTATCATTCTCAAGAAGGACAACTGATATTGGTTTCAGTAGCATCTGGTGTTACCACGTGCCTGGGATACCACCCCAATTTCTCCTGTCACGTTCCCGAGTACCACACTCAGTGTTTCATTGCACGCCCATTCGGACAAAACCACTCTGGTCGTAATGGCTGTCTGCAAATAAAGGGAATGAGCAAAGCCAATGTTGATATGCTGCTATGTTCCACTTTGAGCATGAGTTGGAGGGCAGCGGGCTGATCCACTGTGCCACATCCAGTATGCTCAAGTCGAACCGGTAGGACGTTGGCAGTCTCTGAGGTGGGTTAACTGATCCGTTATGCGTATCGAAGTATGGAATGTAAGTGGGGCCACCTAATGAGTACATCTGAGCACACGCATAATGAGTCCATGCAGCAATGATCGCATGTGAACTCAAACTGTCGTCCGATGAACTGTCGAAAAATTGTGGATAACCTGATCGCCCAGCTGAGTCAATTATCCGCCACTCAACCCCTCGTGGTATATCTGTGGATTGACACAGGTTGATGATCATGAGCCAAGTATGAATGCACTCGTTTGTAGGTTTCTGGCCCGTCGATTTGAATGTAAATCTAGGGCGAGAAATGCACTTGAATGATTATTTTGTCAATGTGACAGTGTACGGTTTATCCATCTCGATGGCCTCGTCGACCGGTAGTGATCGGAGAGTCGGGGGCGAGATGTGTATCGATTTTCTCAAACCGCATATAATAGATCTCCCTCTTGCGATCTCCATGTCAAAATGTGGTGTTTCTGTTTCAGCTCAATCTGTCGTATACTATTCATTTCTCTAACTGAATATCTTAATAAAATCAAGAGGATTAGCGTAGTCGCTCCGTTCAAGGTAGGCAGCTAAATCAACTTACTTCGTTTTCCAGGCTTTGGTGACCATCTTGATCGCATCTTTAATAAGTGTTTCATCTGTAGCATAGTTTTATAGACCGACATATCTGGGAATCGTTTTCTCTTAACCCCCATCAAAATGGATATTTATTGCGTATCCTGTGAAGCGGATTTTCCGTCATATCCATTGCTCAGAAGCAGAACTGATCGAACGTTTGGATATTACTAGTCGATTAGGAATTATGTGAGATCAGTAGTACTGATCAGTGCTAACGATATCGAAACTCAGTTTTAGGGCTCCTTTCCACAGACTTACGCAACGTTACGTCACAACCCGCAAATGGTGCTGCCACACTGGAAACACAGTGCACTCTATCCTAATTGCTATAGGAATATAGTTAGTTTTCAGTTGATTTTTCAGTAGTCTGCAGTGCGCTGTCGTTCATGAATGCGTCTTATTAAGGACCGTCTGGCGAAAACAAATTAACCTGTTTAAGCTGCGTAACCGGAATATCGAACTGTCACTCCATTCTCTTGTACCCATTGCTTCATGCCGAATCTTACACTGGTAATAAATCTACGAACATAAAGTTATCACATATCGTGTGGGGGAGACAGCCTTGACCTGAACCACCTGAAGCAATGAGATCGCTTTGGGTGTTCGAGGGTTTTGTGTGTGATAGCTACGTAATCGTGAAATCAAGCAAGTAATGTGCAATGATACAGTAGCAGCCGACGTCCCGCGGTTGTGATTTTGTGGCGCCGTGACGAAGTCGACGGGCGTCTGCAATTGGTATGTACCTAATGTAGCCAAAATTAAATGCCAACAAACAAACAGTGGGTATGTTTGGTGCAGGTGATTTGACTCCATTCTACGTTTCTCTCCAAACCAACCAACTGCCGGCTTGTTTGGTCAACCTGTCTTCTCCCTTTCCAAAAACGTTAGCCATGCTTGCCTCCTATGTGTTCTTTTCATTAACCTAATTAATGCACGCTATCAGTAACAGTGGGAATTAGGGACTTCGAATAGCCCTACAGATCGCACTTGAATTGAAACCTCCTACGCAAGTAATAAGAGGACCTCGTACTGGCTGCAGTATGCAGTTCCTATTCATGAGGCAAAAAGCCGCATCGACTGATGTACAGTAGTACTAGGGTAATCACAGTTTATCATTCGCTGATCGTATTAACACATATAAAATGGATGAGCGTTCAGATTTGATAATTCGCTCGTACCTAATGTGAGGTCAATGGCGCAATGGTCAACACAGTTGCCTCATGATCGGAATGTCCGGAGTTCAAATCCCGGCCGTGGCAATGATATGCACTACTGACGAGCTCTAATGAGAGCGAAACTCGAGTCTAGTGCTTCTTTTCGAAAGAGGCTGGCTCCAAAGTCTATCTGAATGCGAACGCTGCGATCAAATGTGAGTGATGGTCAACTTGAAAATAAACCAAATCCCCGACTACTCATCAGTAATCTAAAATATCGCCTTGCAGGTTTAATGAGTTCTGTGATCTCGACCTGTCTCGGAAGTCCTAATCGCGGGGTTATCGATTGGAGTTAACAGGCAGTAACTGTGTCTCCTCTCGAGACGATCGGGCAACCTGATCATTGCTCACAAGCGAGAGTGGTTGAGCGTTCAGATTTGATGATTCGGTCGTGCCTAACGTGAGGTCAATGGCGCAGTGGTTAACACGGTTGCCTCATGATTGGAATGTCCGGAGTTCAAATCCCGGCCGTGGCAAGGATATGCACTACTGACGAGCTCTAATGAGAGCGAAACTCGAGTCTAGTGCTTCTTTTCGAAAGAGGCTGGCTGGATAGTCTATCTGAATGCGAACGCTGCGATCAAATGTGAGTGATGTTCAACGTGTGCATATAAAGCCATCGACTGTAAGCTAATGCGTCCACTGCGGAACCAAGAACTTGGCGGATAACAGAGACCGTTCGTCCAAACCCAATGCGGTATCTGCAACGCGACGTTTGGAGTGGTCCCTTGTTAGACCCCCTATATTGTCGGGGTTTGAATATGCGGTGAATCGGGTAGATCACAGTGTCTTTGCGGTTGTGTCCGGTTGATCAATCAACGTTTAAGCTAGAAATCTTACCATATCCTGCAAAAGATAGACGGAAAACAAGTTCTATATTGAATATCCTTTGTCTTGTAGTCTATCTGGGTTAGAGCTTACCAGTGTAGAAACTGCTGTTTTTGATTCCAACAGGTGTGGGTTCCGTAATTACACTAGTCAATCATCTAACTGACCAGCATTGGCTCCCAGAATTACAAAGGCTCCCACTCCCATTCTTGTTTCCTCGGTTTTACATGGCATGCGGCGCCCGGGTAGAACATGTAGCTCAGCGTGTGAAACCTCAACTAAAGTTTCTGTGCATGCATTCTCTGGTTACGGCCACTGCGATTTGCCACTCAAGAAACGGACACCATCATCTGTGAGGCTGTTAATATTCTTATCTGAAACGGACTCAATAAGATCGAAGTCAGTTGTCGTAATAGCGATGACGTAGCCCAACTGTTGCATTTCTACACCGTCACATTAACATGGCCATACTTGCCTGTGCACCGTCCGTTCGCGTTCACGCATGAAAGCTTCATGTTCATGATTGTCGTTGTAGTTGTTGATGATAATGATGATGGTGATTGTTTGCTTCATTGACGGTTGTGTTTGCACCCAACACTGATCGGGTTGGACTGTGTGTATCACCTACAAACTTTTCCTCAGTAACGAATGTCTAAGAGATCTATTGCTCATTATATCTGTAGTACCGATCGACCGTATGGTTTTTCCGTTGATTTTGGACGCAACTGAAATGGGCTAGGTGTCACCTCTCTCAATCGTGAGACTCATTGTGCAGGAGTTGCCCACATTTGATTTAACCTTCAAAGTCTTTACACTTTACGTCTCTTTACGGTTGCTTAACGTGTCGACAGTTACGTACATCTCTGATTGAATTCACTTCTGTTGTGATCACCAAAGATGGTCGACTAGGGAAACTGCTTATTGTACGACTGGTGTGTATCCACACCATTCTGTTGTCAGGTCCCCCACAATTCATAAACACGTTTCCAGTAATCGCTTCTAGCTCCTGGCCTTCCTGGCGTTGAGGCCTACTGTCTGGTTTCCGCAAGCTCGAGTGATGCTGTTCTACTCACGAACGAAATTGCATGTTACATAACACTTTGACAGTTGCCATGTGGGTACCAGCCTGTCTTATATTTTCTTTTATCCTGCTGATTAGCACCACTGGTTCATGTTTAGGATAGAATGCAGTTTCATGATATTTCCAAGTAGTTTAGGTACTATGGGTTTTTTTTCACATCGCACACTCTTTTAGTGCAACTCCAATCGAAATCAAAGTATGACTGCTCTTCAGGAGGGACTCTGTAACGCATCGATAGATTGAATCAATCTCCTCATGTCAATTCGATAAATTGTGATAAACGAAAACCCACATTTCACCAAGTATTTGCAAGTACAAGGAGCTCAAGTCGAAAATATCGCATCTTAGAAAACCAAAAGGTTTCTGTGCACTTGTGCCAAAGCCTGTACGATTACAGTCCGAAGCCATCATTGAGCGTACAAACATTTCAGAGTGTCACTCATACACCGTAGGAAGATGAACCATCCGCAAGAGATGTTAGGAATTCAGGAGGAATGAAGGAGTATTATGAACTTAAAGCGTGTAGACGGCACCGAGCGTTGCAATTGGCTTATGATGCCGGTGAAGTGGGATGCAACCTTGATATGAGCATTGTATTGAGTAGTAGAAAAATGCCACTGGACTAGAAATAGCTGCCATATATCTGGACCTTTATATATTTATTCCAGATGTGTAAAAACACGTTAGATCGACTTGTGACTAATGGGTTTCTTGGCCAAAGTATGCCGAACAAGGTCAACGAAACTGTTATGAACAACTGGTTAAACTCAAGCGCGATGTAATTCCGTCTTATACATTCTGATAGTTTGGCCTGAACTTTGGACACATTACAACAACTGGAGCGGAATAACCAACACCGTAATGCTACCCGTCGTTCAGCGCGTGACCAACCCGTAACGGTTTAAAACCAGAATGATTATTCTATTTTTTCTGTTTACATTCCATTATTGTGCTAAGCTCGATAAACCGTACGTTCATTGACTTTTTCCACACTAATGTCCCACAGTATCACTCTAACCTGAAGCCTTGCGAGTGAGTCTATTTGGTTTCAGCGGTTACTCTTGAGAAGAACTCTGATCTCCTCCCAACAGTGCTCCAGTGGTCTTCCAGCGTCATCGCCAGAGGCCAGCATGAGGGCTCAGCAACTGGATAGGTCTCCCCATCTGTAGAATTCTGTTACTTGTTCTATTTTCATTTATATACCATTTCAGCATGTAAACGAGGTCAGCTGCCAGGTCTAAAAGTTCAAACGACCTGGCTCACCAGCTGATGTCCTGATTAATTGGGCCGGATTGGCCAACGTGCATGAAATCGATGTTATAGACCATAAGACCGAAATAGAAACGGTTTTAGGCAGTTTAGCCTCAACATGGTGAAGATTAGCTATCGATGACAACGATGTGTTGGCGTGGAGATCGCATGCACTAAACGTAGTCCAAGTGAATACAAACCTGTGACGGAAATCTTCCCTGAACAATCGTTGTGTTCACGATAGTTGGAGGCTGTTCTCTGTCAAAGAGACTTGACATTTCATAAAAAAAAGTCAGTCGTCAGTTCGCGTTATAACGATAAGAAATTCGGGGTTGACGCTGTGAGCACTAGGTTTCGAATGCACAACTGTCGACGCTGTTCGAGACGGTCACCCATTGCTGTCTGGAGAAACACTGTGGACGTGGAAACGTCAACAGCCTGTATTTGCCACAAAGAAGTGTCGGATAAACTGACTGATAAAAAGTTTTTTTTGTAATGATGCCCGGTCGATTGTCTGGAAACACACCGTTCACCGCATGTTTTGAAACTCACCAATACTTTCTTTTGTAAAACAGTAAGACAGAAAACTGCAAACCGTAAAAATATGCCTTTTCCAGTTACTTGACCGCAAACATCTAGTGTACGGTTTTTCTCGTTGGTTATCACATCCACCTCTTCGAATCACCTCTCGTGAGTTGTGCAACTGACTTCGAAATGATGCTGTTTTTCTTGTTCAGCAAACCCGACTGAAGTAGTGATAGACAGATTGGGAATAACACAACGTTACGAGCAAGTTATAATAGTCTACGTTTCAACCACCTCGAGTGGCCTTCCTCAGGAGTGTATCTTTAGAAATATGATTGCGCATACAGCTGTACTTACTTCAATAAACCGATCCGTTTTGTTCCCAAGGTTATTTTCTATGTCAGGACAAGCGGCCTTGTTGATTTTTTTTTATAAAGAAGACCGGGCATTGTTGGTACACTGACCCTTTTCTCTAATGCAGTTTGTGAGACAACTGTGTGTTTAAAGACCTGCGGCAATAAGTACAAACCAATTACACACGTCTGAATCGTCGACACTGCCACTCTGTTTTATGTAAATCCCAACTGTGTGGACTAGACGAAATGATGTTTGGTTGTTTGAGGTACTGGGCGGTCGAGATCGTTCTGGTGTCATTAGCTGGGCAACCTAATCGCGGCCGCAGCCGCGGCCACAACACTCGCGCGAGAGGCGGCAGGACAGCGCAAAAATGTAATTTCATTGCACCGCGAAACCAAGTTTTCGGCCTGATGCTGTTTACACCACGACACGCACTCTCTCCGGTATGGCATGTCAGCCAAGTCACAGGCCCGTCAGGTGACAGCATGATAAAACTTTGAACGCATAGTCTGATGGCAGAACGGTCGACGTGCCTTTGACTGCACCTTGGACAAAGGCTCGTCATCTTAACAACAAACCCGATGAGGGGCTCGTCAAGCCAAGGAGTATCGGACACAGCTTGCGGGACAAGCTGACATTGCAGGCCCTTGTCCTGGTTGCCACTGTGGGACGGGGCAAGGCTGCCTGCCTGTTTGTCACGGCCATCACGTGAAGTCGTAACCTTCGAACAAGGCAACGGCTCACGCACACGTGCATGTGGGGCACTGTCCTCCGGCAGAACGCTTGCGTAAAGTGCACCGACATCCCACGAGAATGGGTGGGTTTTTGAACCAGCCGTGGAGACACCACAGTGAAACCCGAGACATCGTTTACGGACCGTCCTGCAAATGCGAACCTGGAAACAGAGTGGACTTAAAAGTATCTCGGGAGGTTTCGAAGGTGAGAGTAAATTCGGCGAATTAACGTAAGCTACCGCATGGGTTCTTCAAATGACCCTAAAAAGTCGTAAGCTCAGCAGAACGTTTTTCAGAGGGAATAAAAAGGCAGCACTAGATTGTTGATTAGGTTGAAGGTTTAGTGAAGAAACTTTTAGGGTAGTCCGTTTTTCGAGAGATTCTCACTAGGGGGTTCAAAATAACTCAACACAGTCACACATTGTCTGGTAAATACGCCGGTAACGAACCAGTCACTCGAAGACCCAGCAGTGAAATGAGAGTGTAGAGTGGAAGCCACCATCGAAGCTACTTTCACTCTTGGTCTGTATTCTACTGATTAACCATAAGTAGTGTAGTATAGATTGGAAGCAACCGTCAAAAGCCGTACTTCAAACCTTCACCTCAGCCTATCTCTACCAGTAAATACGTGCATCGACATCATCCTAGATCACAACAACAAAAATGAGACCATTTTGCCTTGTATAGTGAGAAGTGATATACCAAACTAACCTAATATCTGCACAGGACAAAACAGCAATATCATTGAACAAGCTGTCTACGATCGTGTACATAAACTAACAGTTTACCTCCACCGTGGCACCAGTTTGTGGCTAAGGTGGTGCCGTAATAAAAAAACACATTTCTTTGTAGTAACAACGGCTTGAAAATGAGACCATAGAACTGAGAAATGCCCTAAGCCGACTTGCGATTTTTGCAATACACTCATGCAACATCAGATCGCAACTCAAAAGGGGTGCTGCACACTAAAAACAAAGCACACCCTGTCTCATTTGCTGACTTCCACAATCTTGGACGTTTGTCAATGACCAACTGTCATGCACCGTCGTTACCAAGATGCTGAGTCGATGGGGACTGGCGACTTGACCTGCTAAGCGCTTATATTCTATGCAAGCGTGCGAGTGTTTTCGCAGTGATGTATTAATGCCACTTGCTAACACAACTCGGTTAGGTCTGTTTTTGAGTGGGTCCTCTAATGGGCCGTCCAGCTGGAATTCCGGTGACATGGTCTGGCCGCTGGAGTTTTGTTTTCTAGTCTCCGTTTTCTGAACTACCATGTCCTTCTTTGTGAGTTCAAAATGATTTCACTGTTAGACTGGGTAACACCAAGATTTTTGCGAATTTTTACTTCACTGCAAACCTCCTTGCACGTAACAGTGGCTTTTAAAATTACGTACACTACTTGGTAACGATTTGGATGAAGATACACTGACATTCGACCACTTCAGTTATTGGTTTCGCCAAGCGAATTCAACTAGGAGCTCTAGTCCTACTCGTCACATCTACTGAAGCAAATCAAAGAGCATCTCTGGTCTGCGTAATTCATGGCCATGTATAATATGCAGTATATTAATTTCTGGCCACAGTTTCACTTAAGATCAGATCAAATGTGAAACTTACTAGTCCCCCAAGCATACCGAACACACAAATCATAAGGCACACTGTGCAATATGAGTTCATTCCATACACTCCCGTCAATCGTAAGTTTACGAAGGACTACATACTGGACCCTCGAAGAACGTGATGAGCTATGCATGAACCGAACTACCGTTAGGATATTTTAAGACTCACAGTAAAGGCATCAGCTATCCCAGCGTTTTAGTAATACATGGGACTGGAAGATGCTAGGTTTCTGTCTTGCCATCCATTGTGTTATGTTCGTCGCATAAAACAACGATTTTTTTCTGCTTTAACAGTTCTCCAACCAATTGGCGTCCTATGAATCGCAAAATCACCGGAAGGATCACTCATTTTAATCAGTCGTACCCAGACCTGTGTGTGGGTGGCCTTAGAGCACCGCGCGTGCCTCACGCAATGACTCCACACTGAACTGTGTGACTGGAAGACAGTTGTGTGATTCCATGTTAATAGACGAGTGTAGGAAACACACTTGTTGACACAAGTGATTGCTGTTATTCGTGCTCCAAGGGCGAGCCATTCATGTGCTTCCATCAGTAGAAGGTACATTCATTGAGCGGGCTCAATGTAAGACGATGGTGATTTACGGACGTGATTAGTTTTCACTTTCAGATATTTACCATTAATAATCCATTACAACAACCCAACTGATGCCTCCTACCACGTTACTGCTAGGGGTGTGTGTGCCGCAAAATGTTCACACACTAATGTTTGCATCGGTAAACGAAGGGAGGTTGTATCGTGTACACGCTCCAAACACAAAACATGAGCACCTGGGCTCAAACAACAACGAAGTCCTGTTGAAACCCACCACCAAAACAATAGTTCAGATCCCTTGGCACGTGCTAAAGCCGGTCACACATTGTGTGAAAAGCAATGAAACTGGTTATGGTGATTAGACCAACAGATATCTGATCAGAGGACACTTGTTCGTGTCAAAAGGTAAGCCATCTTGACTGCATTTGATAAACTGCATGTATTTTTACCGTTGACCCTTGTTACACATACGGTCCTTAATGAAAATCTGCCACAAGGTTCATCATCCGGATGTATGACACTTTGGGCAGGTCGTACATCCACCCCACTCATTCAGTAGGTGAATTGTAACGCAGTCGTCCGGTGACTGGATCATGACCTCACGATGGCGCATATACCACCGTATTGACAGGCCGTAATCAAGGCATCAAATTGATAATCCATGCACTTGACACATTAGGTGGTAGACAAATTGAAGGGGGGGTAGCAGAGTAACAGGGGGGGGGCTGTGGAGGAGAGCGATCAGTCAATCAGTCCACTAGCAGAAAACGGTCATGTAGTGGTGTGAGCTAACTAAACAATGTGTCATAATTTTAGACCGAGGTTAATCTATTTCGCTTATCAGTGTTTTCCGGATGTTAGTCTCGCACTCGTGATGTTCCAACTCTATGCGACGAAATGAATATATAACCGAAGTAGTACGTGTTTAAATACCCAAATATGGATGGCCTTTTAATGACAAAGCCGCGACGACTAAACTTAGGTTAATAACATCAGATTGGGAATCCAGTTCACTAAACAATACGAGATCGTTGTCAACAGTTTAAGTTTTACCTAAAAGTAAGGTTTTCTGACGGTTTGATTAGACAATACACTTGCGAATCAAGTATATTTTAAGCGATCTATAAGAAAGACACTAACTCGAAACGGTGTACGCTTGGGGCTTTGTTTGGTGGATTCGCAAAGGTGTCACAAGTGACACGAACGGACTGAAATATTCTAGTGAACAGTGATTGTTGAATAGAACTTACTAGCCTCTAACTAGGCTCATCTTACGTTTGTTTTGACGAGAGCACGGTGGACAAAGTGTAACCTGAGCTTAAGAGAGAAATAAATTGGCTGGTGTTTGTGGTATTGATAGAACTGATATACTATTGAGTGGCAAGTAGAACGTGAAAGCAAGTGCAACTGGTGACAGGAGGAACAAAGATAGTAGCAGGTTCATATCAGTGGACAGTATGTCTGAGCCAACTGACTCCCGACCAGCCGTCACAACAGTACCATGAAGACCTGTGTTCTTAACCCTATTCCACAGAGGAGACTATTTAGCATTATTCATGGGATAGAATGAAATCAGATTTATACGTCAGGCAAGCTCGCTGTGCTGCATTGAACAACTGACAACTCATCGACTCCGAGAAAGGATCCGGTGCATGTACAACACTATTAATGAATTTACCCGCATCTGCCGTTTGCAGTATTTTGACCGCACAATGAGGGCCCTGCACACTCGGATATCAAAGCACTTCTCCACATGGCTTCTAGGACCAGAAGGACCGTAAGGAGTGCGATTATAACATACTTACCGGAATCTGGTCAACGAGTAGGCCTCGTTAAAGTATTCCATGTTATCTGTTAGACAATGAACAAACATGCTTTAGTTTTTTTCCGACCGGCTTGCTGTACACTGCATTAAACCACCGTTATATGTTCAGAAATAGATGGTATTGGATCTATCACCGCTTTGATAATACGTCACATAGATTGGATATTCTCCCTATTCTTACTTTTCTACCTCCATTCATACCTTACCATACCCAACATCTACACCCTTATCTGTTATCGTTATTTTCGATCACATGACCAAATGATGATTGGTCACTTTGAAAATTTGGCCCGTAGTTTCCCACACGTCCAAATATCCATATATCGTTTCGCGTATGTAATCGGAAAGCGCGAACGAAATGATGTTTAAGCGCACAGTTTGCGTAGCCACTGTTGTGTTCTCCAGAGGAACAGTGTACTAAAAGTTCACATATAAAAAGGAAATTCGTAGAAGATAGACGCCAAGTGGCCCATAAGGTCTGATAACGATCAAACAATACAAGTTAATAATGTGAGTCCGAATTGCGAATGATATTGACAACTGTTCATATTTTCCATCAACGTAACGTTATGCGAAGTAGTGGATTCGTCTGCTACCGTCCTGACTTATTCTCAACTGCTGTATCAATCGCCTAATCAATATTTGTTCAGTTCAGCGGTACCAGCCACAAATGGTGAGAGGAATGTGAATAGACAGTCCATTCACATGCCTTGTCAATACAGCCGACTTCAGATATCCTGATGACCATATAAGCATTAGTACGCAGTCGACATCGCAGTTGCTGGACTGCTGGACCAGTCGTCTAAGTGGTCTAATTTTCATGACTAAGTCCCACTTGCTTGGCATTTCACTCTACAATTGTCCCGTCGATATCCCACCACGAAGACTTCAATAAATAGATTTGGAAAATGCTGTCCTTAGAGTTCCAACAGATGCAAATGGGCCTCCTGTGAAGGTGCAGTCGTAGTATGACGGGATGTTCAGCTGGAAACTTACTCTCCTCTGCCACCCTCGAAAAACACGAGGCAACACAATGTCGTGGCGTTCGAGTATGAAATTTGACGACTCGATTGCAATCGAATATAGCCAGTTCATCTGCACTAAGGGCAGAAACTGGCCTCCCACACGATCAGCGGTCTCTTAGGGTTTGATGGTTAATGCACGTCCAAACCATGAGCAAGACAGCCAAACAATTATTTTGTTGATCGGGCGATGATGCTACCTCGTTCTGAAGACACGAACTGTCTGACCGACTGTCTAGGTCTGGGTGCGTAGAGCTTACGCTTAACTCTGTCAGGGTCATTTCCCCAACTTTTAAGATGCACTTCCCCTCTCATAAAGGCTATTACGACGAAAGTCAGCTTCTTGTCGTGTAGTAAAATCTGTTAGTTATGCTAGGAATGTTCGCTATCGACTCGACAATAGGCAAGGCGCTGCTGACCGATAGGATGACCATGGGGCGTACGCCACCCTAGGGGAGAGTGAGTCTCAGATCTGTCCCAAGGGACAACCCAGACATATCGGACCCGGTGGCGTAGCGGACACTGCCACGCCAATGTGGAGGGGGTATTCTAGGCGGGTTTCGCTTAGTACAGTTTGACCAATCTGCTCTGGGACCACAGGCCAAAGGCGACCTGGCTTTCCGGTCTACTTAGGCAATTCTCCCGAACCAAACCAACTCCTCGGGCCGTAGCGACGTGCTCGAAAACTGGCCAATGTGGTTGGGTTTGGCTCCGGCCCGACTGGTCGACCGGACAGGTTGCATTTGCTGTTGGCGCACCAAGGTCACATTTGGACCAATAGGGAGCAACTCCGGACGGCACGTTCCTATTGGTTAACTGGACTCCGCAGGCTATGTAAGGCCAGAGCGAAGCATCCCCATGGTCTGTTGATCGCTCGCCTCGTAATGCGTGCGTCCCCTTGCGATCTCTCCGTTATCTGGGATAAGAAGCGTTCCGAACCATTGGACATACCGGCTTTTCCCAACGGTTTATGGCCTGGCGGTTCCTCGCCTTGGTCCTCTCCTTCCGGGTCACCTGGACGGATCTCAGGTCGTTCGGAATCGGACGCGACAATGGCGCCACTTTTGTGCGAAGGAATGGGGAAGTTGTGCATACAATCGGGGCAACCGCGGGCTTGCAGCTCGCACTTGCCTCGGATGGCTTCTTGTGGCCGGACGGAGGATGCCTTGTTACCGCTTAGGGTTGGCAAGCCCAACATACCGATTCAGACGCCTCTCGTGGGTCTCAACGGCTCAACCCGCCACCCACCTCATGGAGTGCGCACGAGCCACTGGTCAACGTTCGAAAGTGAATTGGAGGTTTGGGAGAGAAGGTATGTTCCACACGCTCCGCTCATTCGTGTCCCTAGGTTTGCAAAACTTCGTACTGGCGGGCAAAATATACCACAGCAACACTTACTGGCTTTCACGGAATTCTTGCGTCGTTTCCGCACAGTCGTCCGGAGGAAGAAAGAAGAGGGCCTGGACCTCTGTGCTTTCTGTCGGAATAACGGCGAACCCTTCGCGGTCTACATAACCCACAAGGTAAGCTGGTTTGTTCGGCTTTCGTTTCCGTTCTGGTCAGGCATCCTTTTTTGATGGCCGTGTCCATGGTTCACTAATGCACCACTGCATTCCTGCTTTATCTCCCAGGTCAGGGATGACAGCGGCCGCGTCACGTGCCCCATCTTGCGCCTGCTGTCCTGCCCCCTGTGCAAGTCTACCGGTGACTTGGCTCACACCATCAAGTATTGTCCCTACAGAAAAAACTTGCCTCCATGACCGCTCCTGGTACCTGCGTTTTTCCTTACAAATGTTATTCATCGCTGCAATTGTATTTTAAGCTTTCCATGTCCCTTGATCTGGGGTTCTTTAATGTTCTACTTTGTGTCCTATGCATGAAAATATATGTGTTCATGTCCTTTCGCGGATTTCCTGGCTACCTGGTACGGCGTCCGCACGTCCACGCGGCGGTCGTTCATCCTGGCCCGGGCGTTTGCTTACGCTTGTGTCCTATGTGCTCGGTTGTAGGCTAATCCGACTTGGGCTTGTTCGGTCGGTAAACTTGGCGTTCAGTGCTCGAAATGAGGGCTGTCGATTCGACTATTGCAAGACACGCTTGGTGGTTGGATTATGCGGTAGTGTCCGTCCTGCTTCACATCTGGTGTTTGATATAGGATGCGGAGGCAATGGGGTGGCGGTTTTTTGAGTCGCGACTTCGGTCTTCCCCACAGTTCCCCCCGCAAGGTTTGTCCTCGCTTTCCGGACCCTCGGCCATGTAGCCTAGGTGTGGGACAGAGTTCCGCCGATGCGGCTGACGCCTTCGCGGTTCTCGATTTAAATCTAGCAGCGAGCAGGACCCGTGTCCCCCGGTCCGTCGGTATGCTGTTTAATCTCCCTGGAGTGTTCTGGACGCCTCGCTTGAATCGGACTCGTTGAGTGATGTGAGGTGAATGTTCCGATCGTCTTGGCCGCTCGGTTTGTCCCAGTTAGTCCTTGGGACTCTGGGGCTACCGAGGTGATGAGTGGTTAGTGCTTTTCCCGTCTCGTCTACTGCTGTAGTCCGGCGAGGTTACTTGGGCGCCTGTTGTGGTGGTTGCATCGCCGGCGGATTCGCTCATTGCGGTGCGGGGGCATCATCTTGCTCAAAGAGCGTTGCTAAGGTTTCCCGTCCTCCCGAGCATTGAGACGTTGAGGTTTCTCGGGTAACTTCCGTTGGCCTGTGGTTCCCGTAGGTTAGCCGCGACCAGGTTGACAGCTTTCGGCCAGTACCTCGTGGTCTAAACACAGCTTTGGACGACTGGATCGTCCATCAGGCGTGGGTGTTATATGATTTTTTTTCGGCATCCCAGGCGTTCGTTCAGTATTAGTGATCTAATCTGCCACCCGCGGGCTGCGTTTGTTTCAATTCGGTGGACAACCTTTGGTCGGGTTCGTCGCTGGGCTGCTGTCTTGTTGGCATACGGTGGGGGCGTTTCGAGCCTCTTGGCGGCGCCCACTTCAACTTTCGAAGTCTCCGTGTATGCGCGGTAGCTCGGGACGACCACTTGCATGTTCTGGCGTTGGCATGTACCCCTAGTAGCCTGAATCCTGTACAACACTGCGCATGAGGCGCATCGCGCGGACTAGCGAGCCGTTTAATCTCTGGCCCTCGGTCAGCTCACTGGGACGAATGTCTTAACGGCTGCGTCGGACACTAGCCCGAACCCGGCCGGTAACGTGCTTGTGGTTAGACGTTGCCTATGCGCGCTGTTGTGGGGATTGAATGATCCGGTTGGGTGCCGCGTGCTGTATACGATGACGGTCGACGTAACTTGGTGGGGCGGTAGCGTCACTATCAGTTCTGCTGCTAGGTTTGGCGCGAGTCGCTTGGAACGTGTGCCAGTTTGTAGCCCTGAACCTTTGGAGCTGAGTGGTGCATGCTGGTGAGAACGTGTTCTGTCGCACGTGATGTGTGCACCAAACGCCGTGATCGCCCCACAATGGGTGCGCCCCTAGTTTTGCTGCATACGTTGTGGACCTCAGTTTACGGGGTACACCAATAAACAATTACGAAACTCGTAATGTTGAAATACGGTCTCACTGCATTGCGACGTGTTATCATGCCCAAGGCTTCTGTGCAAGCAAAGTCGCTAGCGGCATCTCGAGCACCGATTGTGAATTCATGTCTAGGGTGTGCTAATGCACTCTCGTGGTAGTAAATGTCGATCCGTCTGCAGGACATAACAACCCTAGTGATGATCGGCAGATTCGCATATTTCTTATCTCTGGTTCATATGCAATGCGATACCGAAGGCTGCGCACTTCGGCGCACGGTACATAGGCGTTAACCTGGCGTATAGTATGCAGGAAAGCCGTTCGGCATCAGAACTGAGTGTTCACTGCACAGTGTGTTCAAACGGTTATCTTCTACCACCGTAGACAGCACCCAGGAGCACGCCAAGATGTGGCCGGTTCTAGCTGGTGATATCCAGTAGTGCTCGCCCGCCGCGTAGAGTTCGCCGGTGTGATACGACCTGGCCCGACGCGGTGTTTGGTCCTGTTCAATATGCGCACAGCGTTTTTGAGAGCAGCGTAGGACGTAAAAGCACCTCAATCTGGACGACCTGTTTGAATGAGCTCTCCATGCCCATTTCGATAACGCAACAAATTACCCTCATTACAGATAAAATGGTCAACCAGGACACGTTGATCGGAAGTGGGACGACACACCCCAACAGCAAGGTTACAAAACAGAAATGTGCGTCCCTTAGCGTTTTGAGAACACGGCTATGGAGCGTCGCCTCAGGGACCACAATTCTGAAAACATCTCAGACTTTGGCGGGGGATTTAGTTTTCGACCACCAGTTGGTTGGTGGGAAAGCTATCGTGATGACACAATCCGTCGGAGAGACGTGTTCTTACCCTGCCCACTGGCGCATGCTGGTTGCCATTCCAGCCACTGCTTCTCAAGCGCTGAAACGATCACAGCAACGTGTGTGGGCAGCCAGGTGTCATCGATCACCGGGGCGATGAAGCCGAGCGACTTCACTGGTAGTACACACCCTCATCCTATTCACAACCAGCCAATCTGGCTGTGGTTACAGCGGCGTGTTGTGCCTGTGTATGACACCTGGATATTTGAATTTTTTCTGTCATCACACGAACAAACGGGATAAGCAGTAGCACAAGGTTGGTGGGTCCGTTCCTCCAACAGACTCGATAAGGAGGCCTGTTTTTCGGGTAAGGATTTTGGTTGGGACTCCGGATCTCGTAGCCGGGACAATTGGCAAAGTAAAATAGTACATCACACGGTACCTATCTTTCACGTCGTACAACTGATGTGCCGGTATTCCTACTGAGATGCAGATAAGCTGTCTTCCGCAAATACTCAGGGTTTCCAAGTGTCTGTTTTGTACATTCCGTTAAACTTTACTCTGGCGCTGGTCCCGTTAAATATACGCCTGAGGAATTTTATGGACTATCATGGGAACTTTAGGTGTGCTCTGTGGAGGTAGGAAAGAAGCTATCAGTGATCTTTAGCTTCCATGAATAGATGCTAGACCTGGGTCGTCAGTCTCTCTGCGATGGAATCAACGGTTCGCGTAGCTCCAAATGGTTAGGCTGTTATCTGCGTCCATCTATAGTCTGTCAAGTGTACTGGAGCTGCGTGTCCAAAACCTAGTTAACAGGTACGTATTTTAAGGGTCTTTATCACCTCCGCAACCAACTTCACTGTTTCTTGATAGGTCAGAACGGCGTTTGGCTCAGGCGTTAGGTTTTTCCACTCTGAAGAGAAGGCATACTACATGCCCCACACTTCTTTGCTCACCAATGTCCCTGATTTTTGACAGGACTTATTCGATGTCTTGTTGCTAACCTATTGCGTTCCGGAGCAAGATAGATCCCATCTCGCTGGCAGGACACCTGAAGCAGTTACCAATCGCACAAACTATCATGCATACCTACAGTGGTAGTGCATATTCTTCAGTCTGTAGCTTCGTACATCCAGAGGACGCAGAACACGGAAGGAACACGTACGTTTTATATGCGAATACACCGCTCATGACCTACTTTGAGACAAACGTTAGGAAAACCTGCACTCATTTAGGTGGGAAAATATATGGTGGTTGGGGACAATCATTGTCATGGCTGGGTTTGTGCTGCAGGAATCGTAGAGAGGTTCGGGGGGACTGTGCGGATTCGCAGAATGTCTGGTGTGCCAATTTTATGTATGGACTTGACATTTCAAGGCATCCATCTCTGACATTCTCCGTCAGGAACTACGTTTGCTGGTGACTTCCGATCCTTTCAGTTCATTTCAACTAGATCTCAGATGGAGCTTCTACTGGGTTGTAGCTGGACCTATCTTGAATGTATCCGACATCGATTGCACATACGTATAGTTATTACTGTTATGGAGATTACTTCTTTCGAATAGTTTAGGTTGGTGAGAATTACTTTGAACAGAATTAAGCCCAGGAGATGAGTGAAAAAGAACCGCAGAAAATTCCTTGAAAATATGACCGCCAAACGAGTGGTTCAGTTAGGATGGAAAGAACAACGGTCCGAATGTAAACACGTTCGGGATGTTGGCTACGAACATTGCTGATAGAAGCTCGTTTTACACAATGCAGCAATGGACCTAATCAATATCTCGAATGTGTGTACATTCTGACCGTTGTTCTTAACATCCTGACTGGATCACTCGTTTACCACAATATGAAGACTACGACCAACCGTGAGTGATTTTCAGCCAGAAGCTAAGAGAATACAGCAGAATTACCTCAACCAACTCGCACGCACATGAACATGATTCCAGAACTGATGTCAATCAGTTCGCTAATTATCAGCGAATTCACGCTGTCACCCATCACAAAACAAACATCGCGCTCCTGAGCATCTTCTGCCGGATAACTTGCCTGTTGGAAGGTATACCCAACACATCAGAGCTCACCCCAGTCAATAAACATTGTTTCATTTAAGGCGGTGACTACGATGTCGTAGCGGCTCAGTTCCATGTTGATGAGTGCGGTGCGTTTTCCGACGGTTGACTGCTCACACACACGTTTTAGCGAGTGAGAAGCAGCGCTAGGCTGGGAATCAAAAGACATTGGCGAAATAGTACACATAGACGAAATGAAAGCACTATATTTCCCTAACCGATTTTGTTGTCACAATTTTTTTCGCCAAACGTTGAAAACGAAAAAGTTACAGTCAGAATCGAAATGGATTTACAAACTACTAAGTGGCAGATCGAAAACTAATTGTGCAGACGGTACGTGTGATTATACCTCTTCCAGTTAAAAACGTTTCAGGTTAAGATGTCCCAGATAAGTTAGATGGATTTCAACGGCAAAAGAGGTCGCATGGCTAATGGACAAACGAGTGTCCTAAAGAGCCTAGGAATTGTTTAGTTCCTACAGAGTGTGTGATGTGATCCCGTCAATTGCAGACAGTAAACAAAGTTAGCTTGCCTGGACTCAGTTAACTTGGATCTTTTAAATTGAATTCGAGACATTTTAAACTGGGAAAAGTTTCTTCTGTTTGTCTGTCTCTAAGGCTGTGTTGCGTTGGATCCCGCGTTTCTCAGTTCAGTTTGCCGAACAGTAGTCGACCGCAGCTACTGTTAGGCCCACCTGAGGCCTGAACTAGAAATGCCCGTACATCATGGCTATATTCATGTCTATTTTAGATGGCAAGACAATTATAAAAATGCGTCTAAGGGTCAGTATAGGTTTAGAAAGAGCTCACTTCTTTCATTTCCAAAATTACGGATGTAAGCAACGGTTTATTTTCTCCCTCGTAACGATCAGTATGTGACTTGGACATCACTTACGATTGACTGCAGCTGTCAGGTCCCCGTAGACATTTCAGTCAGCCTTTTTCGAAAAGAAATACCATACTCAAATTCCTGTCTTGTTAGAACTCTTCAGTGGCGCATACTGTTGCCACGACCGGAATTAGACTTCAGACTACGACGTCACAGGGCCACCGTGGTGACCACTATGCTAGTGGTCTCATATTAGGCACGACGGAGTGATCATATGTAAACACTCAGCCGTACTCGTTTGTGAGCAATGACCAGATTTCTCAATCTTCCTGAGAGGAGACACAGTAACTGTCCTGTTAACTTCCGTCGCTGACCCAATCAACGGCCACACTTTTTGAAGGTGTCGCCAAAGTTCTATTTCCGACCATGGCCGGGATATACACTAATGACGAGCTATAACAAGAGCGAAACTCGAGTATAGTGCTATTCAAGGGGGCTGACTGCAAGTTCTATGGGAATGCAACAACTGCGATCGATTGTGGCTGAAGATCTATTTATGAAATAAACCAAAACGCACTACTACTCACCAGTACTCAAAATACCGCTCAGCAAGTTAATGACTTCCGTGACCTCAACCTGGACGGAAATGCTAGTCGTGGTCGGATATAGAAGACTGTGATGATTAGGACTTCAGAAGCCTCCTGTAACCTACGGTACATTTACTGCACACAAAACAAGTCTGCTTGAGACACCACCATCTTATTCATTGCCTCCCCAGGTTGAGTAAGTTCCTCAGTGTTAAATGAGCCAGGCTGGTTAACAGTTGACGCCGGATAGCGCTCTGAGACAAAATTATTTCCCGTTGTTTTACAAGTAGAACTGTTCAGTCACAAACTGAATATGATATTCTCCGTCAAACTAAGACGTGCACAAAGGACGTTATCTGTCGGGAGATGGGTTTTACGTGTACCCCTAGGCAAATGCGGCGTCGGATGGTCGAAAGCCACACGGCGCTGATCAACATGCAACTGAACCTCTGCGACATCGTAGTCACTGCCTTAAATGAAACAATCCTTGGTGATTAGGGTGAGCTCTGATGTGTTGGGTATATGCGGTGGAAATCTCGATTCACCGATTATCCAAACCCCGACACAACAGGAGATTTGACAAACGGCCTATCCAAATATCGCGTTAAAGATACAATATCAGGATTGGACGAACAGTCTCAGTGTTGTGCCTTCTGTTATTCGCCAATTCATCTGTTCCGTATTCTATCAATTAACATGCATGTGCTAATGAGATCAGCCAATGACAAGCTGTGATTTCTTTAATAATGTTGTACATCCATAAATTCGGCGTCTCGTGAATAACAATTGCTTACTGTTATCAGTACCAGATCTTCTTATTACTTGCGTGAGAGGTTTCGATTCACGTACGACTCCTAGGGCTATTCGAAGTCCCTAATTCTGAGTATCACAGTATACCTTCCAACAGGCAAGTTATCCGGCAGAAGATGCTCAGGAGCGCGATGTTTGTTTTGTGATGGGTGACAGCGTGAATTCGCTGATAATTAGCGAACTGATTGACATCAGTTCTGGAATCATGTTCATGTGCGTGCGAGTTGGTTGAGGTAATTCTGCTGTATTCTCTTAGCTTCTGGCTGAAAATCACTCACGGTTGGTCGTAGTCTTCATATTGTGGTAAACTTTCCATTTACTCTCTTTCGATGAGAAGCACTAACCTAGAGCCTCACTTCTGTTAAACATTCTCGGTGGTACATATATCTCTCTGCTAACAAGTGGAAGTGATTGGGCGTTCAAATACTGTAGTTCAGTCGTTTTTAGTGTAAGATCAATGGTTTACTGGTGAACACGGTTACCTCATGAAGGCGTGACCTGTATTCTAACCCCCCGCCGTGGGAAGGATATGCGCTGCTGACGACCTCAAACAGGTACGGTGGAATGTGGTATCTCAAAGTATGGTTGCCGTTCGTCTGAAGGATGCTCCTGTATCTACCAGCTCCAATGATATGTGATAACAACTCAAAGACCAGATCACTGATATAGCCACCAAAACGATCGGTATTAAACACCAGTAACGTTCGAACTGGTTCAACGACCATAATGCAACTTTCTCATTTTAAATGAGAGGAAATGCGATGTTTATTTTCTACACAATGAACTAGGAAAATGAAGAAGAAAACCCCCTTCCCGGAGTGTTCGCCTGCCGCAATGGGCCTTCATATTTTCGCTAGCTGTCGTCCCGGATTTCTCAAGGGTATAGTCAACGACTAAACAACTGCGCAATAGAAAGACTGTAGATGAAGATGGTTTGACAGGTGAAACAGTGAAGGATGGCAGATTAGCGTTTGAACCCGCTTCGCTTCAGTTGGTTGACTCCATTTGGGAGCAGATTTCAAAGATGCCGTGATAGTACCTTTGTCCAAACACAACGATAGCATGTAATGCATCAGTAGTTATCGCGGCATCAGCCTGCTGAGCTGCGTTTGAAAAGTGCATCCAAGAATCATTCTAAACCGACTGAATGCAGATGTTTTGGAAGCCAATGTACTTGAGAAGCAGTGTGGATTTCGGGTGAGTCACAGTATAATCAACATAGTGTTTCCGGCTCGTCACATTCAGGAGAAGTGCTGTGAATTCAACCAGCCGCTCTGTGTTCTGTTTATGAATTACACCAGGGCCTTTGATTCAGGGATGCTGTGGACGGTACTTGGTAAGTTTAGATGTCCGGTTAAGTTCGTCAGTTTAGTTGGAATGTTTGCGTTTGGACATGAAGGCAAAGGTACGGTCGTGTGGATCAGCGTTTGACGAATCTGACACTCTTATTGGTATGAAACATGGTTGCACCCTAGACCCAACACTATTTGGTTTACGTTCGATTGTATTGATAACAGTTGCTCTTCAAAAATCGGTGGACAGTGGTGAAATCGAATACCGAATGGATGACTGCTTACTGAATATCGGAAATTTCAGTGTTCCAAGCCGGCTACGTACTTCAACGATGCGCACGCTGTTGTTCGCAGACAACAGTGCCTTATTTGTACATAGCGGAACTAAAATTCAACGACTGGTCTCGGAAAATTTGGTTTGGATATCAAGACAAGTAAGACATTTTCTTTATTTCAGCCATCTCTAGGCGGAGGTGTTTTGCCTGCATCTGGAATCTTCACCAATGGAGATAGTGTGGATAGGTGCGCAGACTTTCGATACTACAGTAGCAACCCGTCAGCGAACCACGAGCTACGAACGCAAGCGACGAGGATTAGTACTGTATTCGGACGTCTTCAAAGGCGTCTGGAAGAACCACAACGTGAAGATGAAATCAAAGTTGTCCGTTTGTCGATCTCGCGCATGTACTGCAGCGAAACCTGGACATCGTATCAGCGAACTGTGCGGTATTTGAGCCGGTTCCATCTTCGATGTCTTAGACGTTTCTTGGGTATTCGCTGATCCGACATGGTTGTGAACACAGATATTTTAGTGAGCGGGTACGGACGGGATTGAAACCATACTGATGCCCACTCATTTCCGAGGACTGGGACACGTCCGTAGGATGGACGACGAATGGGTTTTGTTGCGGCTGCTGTACGAACAATTGAAGGCAGATGAATGGAATCCTGGTGGTCGGAACCGAGCCATCACGATGTTATCAAGGTAAATATTTTACGTTGTAATGCGAATTTCAGGTCTTGATGGGATTTGACCCTGAAACGGACGGTCTGGCAGAATCCGATGCGGTCGCGTGTTTGAAGATCTACTGAGCAACTGTTTCCGAGCCGTGGGTTGAAGTCCCCATTTCGCGAGTGAACTGTGTGTGCCATAGATCGTGGTTATATGATTGTACGACGTTGTGATGGATGGAGCCGTGAATGCAGTGACGGTTTCAGATTATTAGGTCACCAATATACTCCTAGTGCGTCATCGGTGGACAAATGACGAATAGGTTAGTTGCAAACAAGTTATGACTGTAACACATGGTTATTTTCGTTCGGCCCGGCCTGTAACTTCAGTTGTCTTGTTTTCAGAAACGTTGGTGGTATTGACCTTTTGTGTTTTCCTTCCCGTCAGTTTTGTTGATGTATTGTGATGAATGTTTTGTCTACTTTTCTGTCCAAATTTAAATTTTTGCTTCTCATCCCAATCCTAGACGGAGTACGATAATGTGTACTTCCATAATGAACCACTACTTGCTTTCTGTTTTCAATGCACTTCATCTTCGCTTAGGTGTTACAATTCGAACATCTGTATTGTTGGTTCCGAGAGTTCGGGTTTTCACATTCATACTAGCCTACTAATTGGCTAACCAACACTGACCGAGTGGTCAACACAGGCCTGAACTCATACGTTTGCCGTGGATACGTGATGATGTTTTTGAATAGCATGTGGCGGTGTGTGTTACTGTGAGATGGATCCCACCAAACGTAAATCTGCATACACGAAGCTTGGTGCTCTATTTACACCGCATGCTGCTCGTAGTTTGATTCCACACTTACCGGGCTTGCTAAGCAAATGTTTTCGGACATAACAGCAGACTCTGAAACGAATCAACCACCCATCTAGTTGTTTAGCGTATGCTCCAAACGTTTTGCCTGGTGGTCGATGAGCCTAGCCGCCAGTTATACTTGACACACTTCCAACTGTCAAATCACTTTGTACGGGAACCGACAGAAATGGAGGGTGATCATAGATATTCGTGTGGATTAGTCAAACATAAATCACACTAAACTTTGGTCACAATTTAAAACAAATGTTAAGTGACGCGAACCTAGCACAAGAAGTAATCTGATGGTATCACACGTGGTAACAGTAACGCTAGTGTTCACACAATTCACCTAATCTTTCATCGCCTGTGTCGGTCAATGAAATCGGCACAGGTATCATTGAGTTTGCCTTGCTTTTTCTCCAGCCGGCTCCGGTGGAATGTCAATGAGGATTGCCAACGCCCCAACGCACTAGACCGTATCCGGTAAACTCGGGGTCGTAGTTGCAGTCACATGTTTCACTATTGTCTCCGCAATCCTACGTCCAAATCAACACTTCAAGGAGGGCTCGTTGATCTAATGAATGACCCAATTAGACTGACGGATTCTCATATCAGAATGTGCTGAAAACAAAGTCAGTTTGCCCAGTCGAACACAGGTACACAGGCCTGTCGTAATTATAACTGGAGTGGATCCAACTTCTGTAAGTTTGCAACTTGGTTGTTCACTTGCCCTCAGCATACACCTGTACAGCAACAGGATCGACCGGGTTACGTGCCGTTAGAGAAAATATAATATACTCATTTTGTCGATTTGCACCAATTGTTCATATTGGTTCCCAGCCGGGTGTAGCTTTTGGACAACTGAAACGTTTGCTGTGACGTGGTTGTAGGCGTTCCGTGTAGATCTTGTGTTTAGCCACAAGTCACAGAGCATCGCTGGCAGAACAGTCATCTGCTGACATGCACACTCGACCACTTCTTTGCAAATCATGAACACTGCCCGTTGCAACAAACTTTCTCATCAACCTCCGAACTGATTTACAAGTAACCGGTTGCACACTTCATCGTGATCTCCGCCGCATTTTCCTCACACGCCACATAGTAAGAGACCAGTTCAATACGCTGTTCAGCCGTCAGATCACCAGCACTTGCGTGTCAACAGTATGATGTGGTTCTAGCATGGTGATCAGCCCAGACCAAGTTGTATGTGCCTACTGACCGACAAATCAAACTGGGAAATGTGTGACCCAACCTAACTCAACGTGACCAGAGTCGGATAAACACACACGGTTGATGGCATCCGATTCGGATTAGCCTGTCACAGTGACCGAAGCCAAAGGGCGCATGTGCTTAACCATAACTGCAATTGGCTCGCGCTGCACCACATATCCGGTGTAAACCCGAAGGAATAAGACCGGGAGGTGTGCCAGTGGGGCCTTTCTGTCCAGCTGGCCAATGCTGGTTACCAACTTGATTGGCTAGTAAGGAAAGGAAACTCTTATCTCTCGGAAACTAAACAGAGAGAGGCTGCAATGACGAGATCTACACTGAGAAGAAAGATTTTCGAAGTGTAATACAAGAAGCGTTGCAGTATAGGAGTGCAGGTTAGTGCATCCCAGAGAAGATAAGGATGAAAAGCAAAGTTCTCATTGGACTATGAAAAGCCAGGCAGACCATTCATCATACATTACATCAACAAAGCCGGAGAAAAGAATGGGTAGAAGACCACAGACACTCAGGTTTCTGAAAAGAAGAGCGGATTAATTGTCAATGACCACGATGTTGGCCGATGCAGTCATTAACAGAAGTAGAATAGGTATACCGATTTGACCTACCTGAGCCTAGCGTACTCGCCGCCTCTTCGCCGACGGGGTACTATGAGTACGTTGGTGACCTACCAGCCCCAAACGGCCAGCGCATTCGCGGCCGCACACATCGCAACGCCATATAGTCACGTCACCGCGAACTATGGCACCGATGGTTCTCTTGCGTACCACACACTTCCGCTCGCGACCACGCAATAGTTGCTCGTTGAAATTCCGGACGCCCGCCCGAACCGTATTCCTCCAGGCCGTCCGATTCAACGCTAAGTGTTCCTAATATCTAAAATCAATGTTACAATGTGAAAGACTTAGCTGCACAACATCCTGGTACGTCCGCTTCTGACCACCAGAATTTTGCTTATCTGTTTTCATTTGTCCGTACAATAAGTGTTTCGAGATACGGTCACCACCTATCCGACGGACGTGATCGAGCCGACGGAGCTGATTCAGCATCAGCATGGCTTCTATCCCGCCCATGTCCGCTCGCCGCAGTACCTCAGTGTTGAGAACCATGTCCGAACACCGAATACCCAAAATGCGCCTCATACACTGCACATGGAAACGGCTCAAATAGCTCACGTTCCGCTGGTACAATGTCCACGTCTCACTGCCGTACAGCAGGATAGATAGCACCATTGAGCGGTAGACACACAGCTCGGTGGCCATCTTCAGGCTGTGATTCTTCCAGACACGCCTTTCAAGACGTCCGAAAGCAGCGCTAGCCTTTGCCACACGCGCTCTTAACTCGCGGTCCACGGACAGATCTGTCGACAAGTTGCTACCCAAGTGGCAAAAATGCCCGCAGCCATTCACAGTGTCTCCAGCGATGCGAATTTCGGGTGGAGGTACACAGGCAGCACCTCTACCAGGAGAAGACTGAAAGAACGAAAACGTCATACCTGTGTTGATGTCCGATCCGAACTTCGATGCTACCGACGCAAAGGCTGTAGCTAGACGTTGCAGTTCTTATTCACTGTGTGCCAGCAATGCGCTATCATATGCGAACGGAAGCATGCGCATCGTTGAGGTATGTAATTGGGTTGGGGCGCCGAAGCGTCGGATATTCAACAGGCGGCCGTCCGTCCGATACTCTAGCTCAACACCATTCTCCGTGGCAGTCAGATATAAGCTAAATAGGAGACAATCGTGCTTCCCACCAGTGACGATGTCAGAATCATCAGAGGTCGATCCACAAGATTGCACCTTCGCCTTCATACCAGCGTGCAAAAGTCTATCCATACTGACGAACTTACCTGGACATCCAAACTTCTCAAGCACCGTCCCCAGCGCCTCGCAGCTCACGGGATCGAAGGCTTTGGTGGAGTCCACGAACAGGGCATACGGAGGCTGGTTCCGTTCTCCGCATTTCTTCTGAGGCTGTCGAGCAACAAACACCAGGTCGGTAGTACTCCAACTAGTCCGGAATCCACACTGCTCCTCGGGAACATTGACTGCCAAAACGTTCGTATTCAGCCGCTTCAGGAGGATTCTTGCAGTCACTTTGCCTGCGCAGCTCAGAAGACTGATACCCCGATAACTGTCGGCGCACTGCTTGCTACTCTTGCCTTTGAACAAGGGTACGATAAGAGCGGCATCACCTCGTGCTCCCAGATGGGGTGAACCAGCTGGAGCAAAGCGCGTTCCAACGCCGGTCCGTCATCTTCTGGATCTCACCTGGCAGTTCATCCTCGCCTGCAACCTTCCCGTTGCGCAGTTGACCAATCGTCCTCTACAACTCCAGCAAATCTGGGGCGAGGGCAAGTGAAGATTTGATTTCCTGTTCCGGCAGACTGTTAACAGTCACCCAAGCGATTGTATCAGGGCGGCTTAGCAGGCTGCCGAAGTGTTTGCGCTATATTCCCATGATGTCCTCCGGCTGGCTGCAAGAATAGCCGGTGTCCACGTCTACCAGTGCTTTAGTAGACTGGATAGACGGACCGAAGATCGCCTTAAGCGAATCGTAAAACCCCTTGTGTTTCCGACGACCTGCGAAGCCGTGCATGCGCTCGCCCTGCTTCCTCCACCAGTTGTCCTTAATTCGACGAACACGCTCAGCCAGTTGACGACGGATATTCCGGAACCTAGCTTTCTTCGCTCCATTAGCTGGGTCCATTGTGGATGTGTCGAACGTGGCGTTTTTCTCTCGTACCAAGTTGGAGATAGCCACGTTGTTTGCATCAAACCACTCCGGGCGTTTCCTGCGCTCCACCCCGATCGTCTCAGTGGCTGCTGCCGTACTCTGTCTCTTGGGTTGTTGCCACATAACCTCGAGGGTGTTGGACAAAGGAGCGTTTTACAGACGAGCGACTACTGCACGTTGTAAGGCAGTCTTCGTCTCGGATTTTTTCAATCGTTTGATATCCAACTTCTGCCGTTGTCCGGAAGATCTACAGTAAACAGGCTTACGTACATTAATAAACAATTTGGTCCTGACCAGCCTCTGACAGAAACGGGTAGACACACACACAAACAGAGAGATTGGATTAGTCACCCCAGGGCCCATACTTCTGACGTGCCTTCGATGAAATGAATGTATCGATTCCAAACCGCCATCAGAAGCATCTACACTTACGGTTTGTCCAGTTTTAAAGAGGTCAGTTTGCGAACAAACACGATACTCGTGGAGAGTGCTTCACGCTTCATACTTCGCCCCGCCCAGTTCGACCAGTACTCACATGTGTCAACATGTTAGCCTAGGTTGCAGTCACCCAACCGTAACCCTTGTGGTGCGAGTGTTTTGTGTCAACCCAAATTAAACGAGTATATCGTTTTTCAGGACGGAGCAGGTTTGGAGCGACTTGTCCACTCCGATCCTGATAACGTAACCAGTTGCCTTCACCACAGATAAAATAGTCAAATAGGACATGTTGACAGAAAGTGTGAGCACACCCCTCAATAACAGGATCACAAAGCTGAGAGGAGCCGAGTGACGCTTGTTGTTTTCACAGCATAGCTATAATACGTCACATTAGAGCCGACAAATGGTGCGGTAGGCCTAATAACAGCATGAAGTGCGTCAATTTCTGTGGGAAAATGGTTACGTTCTGATCCGTCTTTTAGTGGCTTGTACATGTGCTTCATTCATGAATACAGCATTTCATTGTCCATCGTTTAGTGGGCAAACTGTCGTGGTGGCACAATCGGTGGTGGAAATGTGTTTATACTTCGTTCGTTTTCACTCACGTCGCATGCTGGTTCCCAGTCCAGCGTTGCCGTTCGAGGACTGGAGCGGCCACGGAGATGTGTGTGAACAAACCAGTGTACCGTGGTGGCCAAAACACTGGATCGATTGGTTTTCTCTGTTTTTAGTGCTCGTGCCCTCGCCCGAAATGGTTAGACCTCGTGCCCGTTGATCAGGCCCTTCAGTTTGGACTCCGGCTTTTGTTGCCAAGTCCTCAAGTCCGGCATATGTGGTGCTTGCAGCCGTGCCGAAATGAGCCGAGTATCTAATCCCAGTGATTAAGAGAACTGGCAGATTTCCCACATCCCGAATATCCCTACTCACCCAGTCAACATAACTCAAAGATGTGCTCTCTTCTTCGATTGTGTTAACCACGCTGAGTACAGCACAACGGATCAAAACACGCTGTTCGGCTTAGGAATCGCCCCGTATCTGCCACTCGACCATCTTACGGAGCCCCTGGGCCTGCTAACAATACGCAATAAATCTAATACAATGTCGGTAAATAAGGGTACAAATAGTGCTGTTCACGTGTTCGGTTAACCCAGGTGATTGAGAGCTCTCCCACCGTATGAGACGTGGTCGATAACAGTCATCGCCGTCATAAACCGGACCACTGCATTGATCTACAATTCACTCATTCGTTCTACAATTTCAGTGCTGATTTCAATGTTTTAGTCGTACACTCTCTCTTCATGCTGCAGATGACTCCGCCACGCATTTGTTCCATGGGGTTGCGTCAGATGCTCGATCCGACCACTACGGTTTCGGGTGTGGCTTCCCGCTGATTTCAGGTTGACAGGTGTGACTGGAGCGTAAATTGCATCATCACCGCTCGTGGGTCACGTGACTGATAAGCCGCACAGGAAGCACATCCATTAAGTGGTTCAAACTACACGTGCGCACAATTCAAATGCACTGTGTGTGGGCAAGAGCTGATCACGGAAACCGCACCGATTATGAATTGTAGTAGCGTCGTTTACTGAAATAGCAGCAGCCTTACAAACGCTGAATCAGCGTGTGTTGATTGCGTATCCAACACCGAAATCCAGTGCTTCAGAGAAATTAATTTCCACTTGAGCACCGAACTACGGTCCTACCATCCTGTTGGTCCCATGCTACCAGATTGTGAAATAGGCACCAAATTGTAGTTCAGCCATTGGTTGTTGTTTTGGAAGGCGACGGAGGTCTTACAATTGACCTAACCTGGTTCAGTATGACCCAACGTTAAGTTGTTAGACCAAAAACGATACTACCAAACGGTGTGGTTTCCGATAGCTATGCTCTTCGCACTATGTGGTGGGTTGACTGATAGGCCGGTTTGGTACAAATGTTCCCGAACCAAATCAATGTTTGCACACCGGCCTAGACGAAGCCCCACTGACAGGGCAGCACTGTTTTGTCGTCCTGTTCTGTCCGTATTCGCATAACCATATAGTGACGAGTAAGCTACCGCGTCGCCTGAATTTACTGCCCATACCTCACCGCGCCTGAAATGCACTTTTACCGGCCGCGTAATTTGGCGATAAGCTTACTACACCGTTTTTCCGTGTGCGATAAGGCAACTGTCATGCTTACAATCATCCCACAACGTGTGTGGTCCTGGCCCCGTCGCAGGGGCTTATCGTGGCGACATTCTAGGGGTTGGCAGAGCAGGGCTGAGACATGCGTTGACGTAAGTCACATGATACAGTACTTTTTGGCCGCCGACTCGGGCGTTAGCGAATGAGGCAGCGCAACGGCCAGGCTGTGCCGCACTGCCAAAGGGGCCTCCATAATTCCGCTATGCGGTAAAACGCCCGCTCTCGATAAGCTGACTGACATGTGCGACTGGAGGGTGGCGGTGACTTTCGAGATGCCTGAATCAGCGAGACTCGTAACATGTTCTAATTTGCACCATTAAGGTGGCTCTCAATTCATAAACAAGTGTTTCGTTGTCTAATCAAAGAAAGACAACAGTGTGACTATTGTTCCTATCGCGACAACGTGACAAGACGAATTTGGTAGGCATGACAGATAAGAGATTAAAATCCCATTACCATCATGGCTGTCAGTATGGAAACACTGGTCGTAGATTGAATGGACCGTGGTGGGGGCTAAGGTACATCAATACTCATCTCTAAGAAAGATCTCACCAAGACAATTTCACGAGATGTGGAGCATTTTTTGCAGTGCGTGCTCTCATTGAAGAAATGAACCTATCTGAATCCTACAAGAAACCACTTTTGGGGTCCAAAGTAGATCTATTGCCCCAGGAAAAAAACGCACAGCAGACGTCGGGTCGAATTGCTCCAGTATGGACAGAACTCGGAGTGGATCATTAACGCGCAAAGATATGTCTGTGCACAATCTTCACATCTCTGTCCGACAGGCAAAAACCTGCCCTACACCAGACAGAAGATCCTAGTGTAAGGTTAACTCAGTAGTAGTAGTATTCCGTGAACCACACCAAACTAACATCAACGAGATGGTCTCTTGCTAAAATGAGCAGTGCTTTTCTAGCATGGTTTTTTCCAAATTCAAGCGCGCAAATACTACTGGTTGTTTCGTTTTCGAATCCACTCACCTGGACTTATCGAGTCAAGTGGCCCACTGACAAACGTAAACCTTCCGCCAGAAAACGTGTAAATCACTCATGACTTGGTTCTAGAGCATAAAACAAGGGCGTGGCATTCCTTGAAATACAAGCACTTTCACATATTAATCTCTTTAACTTGGTCATGAATTTTAATTAAAAATTGGTTACAATATCGTTCTATTAGTCGAAAACTCATGAATTCGAATAATCGATACTTGGCGCTTGTCTGAATCGGAGCAACCTAACAACAGCCCTACCCGCGTGAAATCATACTATTGGGTAGCGCTAATCACTGGAACACACAGTGACCACCAGTTTATTTCTCACTGTTTTAGCGCAAACGGTAGATAAATATTATTGTTGTTTGCCTGGGCGTTGTATAACGATCACGTAATCGTCGCTCAATTGCATACTTCCTTTTAGAGTATCTGTAGGGCACTAAGTTGTAGGGCACAGCACTGAGAGGACCCTAGCGTCAAGCACGAGCGCATGATTACTTTGATGGTTGTGGTGGGAGGTTGTGATCGCCTAGTCATCGTTACGCATTCACGTCCATTTGATTCTATGGGAAGAAGCGCTCACTTTGCTGAGCAGAGGCGCCTTCATGGAATAATCATTTTGATATCCTAAATGTGACTCTTGTTGTAGGGTACATAGTATAGGGACGACGTAAGATTCGCAGACTGCCAGTCATAAGAAAAATTTAGCAGCTAGATCGAACAGGAGAAATTCCCGCGATCAAATGCATGTCAAAAGTTCAACGGGATATGCTTGGCTAAAGTGAACTAAAACGGACACCCGCCCGCAGGATGGCCTCGAACGCTGTATGTTAAAAAACTCATTCACACTGGCGCTTATCACGTCATATATCATTTATGAGTCCGACACACAAACTGGACAGTTGAAGTGAAGATACTGCTGGTTGGTGTTCACATAGTTGGATCGTCTAATAATTTGATAACTAATTGTGGGCGGCGATTGAGGGATGTTCAAATGTAATGATTCGAGTATTTATGACACGAGACTGGTGAAGCAGTGGGCCACAGTCGAACTACAGACCCGGAAGATAATGTGCATCACTGATGCGGTCTACAAAAAGCGAATATTGATTAGAAGACTTCTTTTGAAGTGAGCCGCCAAAATGTCGAGATGCGTTCAACCATGATGGTCGTTCGCCTAACAGTAGCTGTTGGGATTGGGTACTCACCCTAATGGCAAACTTCAACCAAAATCTAAAGGATGACAGTTGGAACTCGGGCGTCATAACAACACAGCGTATGTATATGTGATCCCTAATATTCTTGCGGTTATTCGAATGACGTAATAAAACATTTTCAATATCGACCGGAAATACATCAAGTAGTAACACATTTTGTTGTGTTGTTAACTGTTTAGGTTGTCTCTTTCGATACTGACGACCCGTGTTACGTAATAATGTGTTGTGGCACAACAGACCATGACCAGACCCCCACTTAACCGGCCGAGATATGTGTATTGGGGCATGACAACTACGTGGAACGGCCAATCGCTTGGGCGACTGGATCCAAGCCTTGTTGGGGTGGGCAATTATGCAACATTGACTACCAGAACAGAAGCCCTAGCCACAGTTACCAAGTGAATAGAATAGGTCAGAGACACACATTACCAATTGTAACCTTGACGTTGGCCAATTCTTTTGCAAGTTTTACGATACTTGCTCACCCCCTTCACTTACTCGAATAGAGTCACTGTGTGAAATCAATGGGGACTGGACTAATAACTCTTTAAGACGCAGGCTCATTGCCCTGTCTATACAGGGGCAATGCATGTGACGGTGTACATGATATTTGTGAACAAATGCACAGATATTTGCAACCCATTGGTAGGCGAGGGAAGTCAAGCGGATATGAAGTCAGTTTAGATATGTCCTTCGAAGAATGTCAATATACTCTTAAACCACAAGTGAGCTGGACTGGTACATGTCTGCAGTTAAATGGCGTTGCGTTTGCAGTACCTACTGGATAATCAGTTTTATCAGCTATAGACCTGGTCACCCATTTGCAGACCACCTACACAAAAGGTACGACTAGTGGGTCTCAGAGAATTCAGTTTCGAAAGAGTAGACTACTGTGTGAACAGGACCTCTCAGTTGCATCCTGTTCAGTGTGCAACGCTTTGTCTAATTCTGTTACCACGATTGACTTGGTTGAGACGTTCACATTTCCAGTCGATCAGCATGTATGTGACGTTCTACTGGTACTGCATTTTTCTTGATCACTTCTTTAATGTACTTCCACGGGTCACCACATGTACACACGTCTGTGAATCCGACTGCTCCCACTTTCGTTTACATTCATGTTTGTCGGTTGTAGAATTAGGCTGTTGTGTTAGTATGCTGCATACCAGTGATTTGCTTACCAGTGTTCTCCTTTGGAAATTGTATTCTTTATACCTATGGGCCATTTGGTAACTTTCATTCCTCGACTACCACAACAACCGAAGCACGTAAAAATGTGTTTTTACCCTTTCGAATCTGTAGTCCAAATTAAAACATGTTTACAACCAGCCCACATGTAAATTGGCAGCAAGTTACGGGCATCAGTCCATTTCACTCTAGGTCTCAACCAGCCTTCTGATGTAAAGTGCCCCATCCAGTTTGCGGCCCAATTGTATAGAGACAGGTTTTTCTTTCAGTACACTTTTTGATCAGCTTTTGTTAAAGTACACAAAACATGAAAGGAAATTTTGATTTAGAGTGGTTTTGTCACCAATGCGAGACGGAACCGACAGTAATCATAAAATACAAAATACGGTGATAAGCTAACTATCAGACCATTTAGGAAAGCGGTATTGTGAATCATATTTCACTGGTAGTTAATAACGATTTTGGTTTACACAAAGTGAACAGCAAGCACAATTAACCTCCGTTGTCACATTTCGATAGATATTTCGGTCGGCCTGTTTCTTACGGAAGCACTAGATATGAGTCTCGCGCTTGTTAGAATTCAACGGTGTTTCATTCGGTTGCCGTTACCCAACATGGAACACTGACCACGTTTTTGTGAGACAAACGTGTTGACCACTGCACCATTGACTTCGCATTAGGCATGACTGGATTATCATATGTGAAAGCCCAACCACGTTCGTCTGTGAATAACAGTGTTCAGTACGGTTGCCTTCTGAAGGTGTGTTGTGCGTTTCAGTCCCGACTTTGGTAGATATGAACTAGTGACGAGTTCTAACAACATTGGAACTCGAGTCTAGTGCTTCTCAAGGGAGTTCACTGAAGTGTCTATGAGAGTGTGACTGCTACGGTCAGTTGTGCGTGCTGTTCTATTTATATAAAACTAAAATCGCTTACTACTCACTAGTAAACGATGTGTCGCCTAACAAATTAACTATTTATATGACCTCAGCTTGAAGAGGAGTCCTAGTCGTGGAATTATCGATTGGAATTAACAGGATAATTATTGTGTTTGCAATCAAGACTATGGAGCAGCCTGAACATTACTCACGAGCAAACGTAGCCGTGTCTTTGATTATGATAATTCAGTCTTACCTAGTGTGAGGTCAATGTCACAATGGCCAACAAAGAAAACGTCATCAGAGTACTAGTCCTGTTCGTGGCAAAGATGTGCACTGCCGACAAGTTCTGTCAAAAGCGAATCTCGAGACTCATCGTCCACAAGGGTTATTAAAATAATACATGTATTTCATCTCATGCTAAAATTGAACTGGACATTCACACTCAGTACTCCCAACGTGTACATGACATTTTCAGTATAGTTTTCCTGTGATGATACCTCGTAGGTCTCTTGTGGGGTTCCCATTGTGCCGATTGATTCAAACTTTTGATATATTTATATGAAACCACCCACGAGAAAAAGAGATATTCGCATGCTAACGGTGTTGTAGACCACTGCTAGGCTTACGAAATGATACGACAAATGTTCCACCGGGATTTATGCACCTGAGGCCTATCAACGTTAAAAGACTGTCTCGGTCAACTCGTGAGATTCTGTAATGACGTCAACCATGGATGGGAATAAATATACGTTCAAGGTTGTCAATCCGAGGTAAAGGGTATAGGGGCACGTGACGTCAAGTGAAAATAGAGTAACATGGTCAAATAACCGAATCAGGTATGATGCAATCGATAGGAAAACCGATCCTATTAGGAGAGAAAGGAACAAAATAGACACCAGATAACATTACAAATGTCTTATTAGAAATTAATGTTATCATTTTACATCGGAAAATTAAAACCAAAACGGTGTGCCTCAAGAATGTAGGTGACGACTGTATTGCATCTATAGATGGTATTACTGACGCGATTGTTTCTCCATAGGAAGAATTTCCCCTTCAAGTCATCATCGAGCAATAGATATGTTTTTAGAAGGTGACAAGTTGCTTTCCTTATCACACGTCTTGTCAACCATCGTGGCCTTTCAAACTGTTTTTTTGTGGGAATCACCACAAGCTACGTGATGCTTTGATCATTTCAGATGAAATTGTAAGGATAGGTATATCAGCTACCAAATACACTGAGCATGATACATAATCAATTAATTGCTGCAGTCGTCCTGTTGACACCTGCAGTTCCGATGCTGCTTTTCTTCAAAGAAGCAAACATGCAAGCCAGACCGGACAAGTTTTCTCTGACCTTATTAGAATAAAGTCTCTTTACTCTCTAATTCATTTAAGTTTTTCTTATGCAGTGAGCTTTGTCACGACTGTGCTAACAACTCTCCTAAATCTCTTCGGACAGTTGGCTCTCTTCCTCCCACCTCTCTCTCTCTCATACACACATTCGTGTTCACCACCTTAGATGGCAATATCTTCCCTTCCTTTTATTCAGGAAGTTATGATCCGTGTGAACTATGTGGAGTCGCAGTCGACATACTGGTTATCGATCCAAAATATAGATCAATTAAGGGGCCTTATCCATTTAACCCGAAGTAAAAAAATATGTTGAACATCAATGACACAGCAAGCATCACGCACGCAGTTGTAAGACAAACGAACAAAGCTTCAAGGTTTTGCCGAATGACTTGAATGCCTGTGCTCTGAGTGGTGTTCCAATTATTTTTCACATTGTTCCCCCTTTACAGTTACGATTGGTTCGATTTTGCACTGAACATTAGATCAGTGATAAAAGGAGTTGTGGTTCGTTTTTTTTTTCATAACATAAAACCTGATTTGTATAGGTTGATAGTAGGCTAAAGAAACGTAAATATCGGATATCTCTGGATTACTTAACGCACTGTATACAGACACCTGCCACTTTCCAGCTTGTTGACAAATGAAATATTGGTCTAATGTTCACTCGGTTCGAATCTGCTCGTGTACGTAACTACACTGTCAAACTTGTTCACTTGGGACGGCAACTAATAACCTATGCGAACGTTCGTGAAGTCCGATAGGTTTATTCGACTATTGTTGCTTAGTGCGGTAAAGCAATGTGATCAAATTGGTCCAAAGCATTCCCATTTGAACGGGTAGGCTAATTTTTGCCCAACTTTTTGTGTTCACTGTTGAGGAATACTTAGTTGGAAAGTTATGCGATCAAATGACAGTCTACTCACTTTGAATGAACCGAATTGTGTATTCTTTATGAATGTTATGTGAACCCCCCCCCTCATAAACGACAGCTTCACGCTATTGCACTGAACCAAATTGTTCTGCCGGAATTCATGTTGTATCTGAGACCGGGAATCAACATGTATCCCTTTCAAATGGACTGTTGACCTAACGAAGGTCATTGACTCTTTATATTAACACTGTTCTGCATTCCAATGGCCGACGCTTAGTAAAGTAGGTCAACTCGCGTGGATCGCGTTTTTAATCAGGTGAAATGTGGACTTCGGACCACTGTTGTATTGCATATTGATAAGTGCGTCGACGTTAGGTACATTAGGTAGAACTAGCTGAATGAAAATTCGAGTTAGCGATTTTCTGCGTGTTGTGGGTGTAAGAACGCGCACTGTCAGGCAACAATCACCCGAACATTTCATAAGGTGGAGACCCATTGTCGTGACCAGTGTAAACAGGTTAACTTAGATGGATCGTGTTCACACTGATAAATCCTGATTCTCACTAGAATGAGGACAAAAACGCTGACTATGTGGTCCATGTTTGTGACAGTTGTGGGTAGGACAGACCAGATCCAACCAACCCAAAACTGGTGGCATTAACTGTCACCAGTGTGGGGATCGTCTTAACAGAGGGATGATATTCATTAAGTCACGGGTGTGTCGATTTCAACCACAGGTAGAGTGTGAATAATATCGCCATCTGCCTCGGGAAGTGGACCCTCTTTGAAGCGATAGAAAACTGAGACTAACCACCAGGTGCACAGGTTCTGTTCTCTGATGACAGTCAGGATCACGTTTGCCTTCATTCATTACAGTAAACTGTGACTTCGATCAGATATTTGTAATTGCATTTTCTCCCAACGTATAAGCCGTTGGTTTTGTCGTAGGAATTCTGTCAGCTATCGATTTGGCTCCGTAAGTGTATATCTTAACGTGGCTATGCATGCATCCATCGGAGCGTGAAAAGCGAATGTCAAGCCGTGTTCGCATGCGAAGAATTTCAGGTGGGTTAAAAATCGCCAATCTTCGTAAGCAGTCTGCAAACCGCGGTAGGGGGGAGATTTTCCACCGGAGGTGCGCTGACAGTGCGCACGCGCAAACTGCAGCCTACTGGAAACATTTCACCATGGGCCAGGATATTCACACCAAGTAAACTGTGATTGTAGTCGAAAACTGCGAGCGTCGTATTTAACATTGTAATCGGAGGTGCGACCGCAACACAATTGGTGAAGAACACTCAAGGCGGTGATCAAAAGTGGGGTGTATCTTTCTGACCAATTGTTCAGGTCTGCTCACACAGTTGCACTGATGGAAACCAAGTTAACCATTAACATCAAAATTATTGATCAACTGCCGGGATCTCCGGTGAAAATAAGTCCATTTTCAGTTAACGTGGATTTCAGCCAATTACGAAAAGAGTTTACCGGAACAGTTAATATTTAGGGGTAATTAGGGCCAGTTTTTTCAGGGTAGGATCGCTCAACTGCATAGGGTCAAGTAGGGTACATCCAAACACAGTATTACTCCGAATCGTTCCGTACGTCGGCTGTGTGTGCGCCTCTCCGAGAACCAAAGTAGTTATATGCTCTAACACATGCGCAACCGTTCAGTTGTCCTTTTTTGATATACAGATCAGTATGTTATTGATTCTTGTCATTTTTTTCCGTGATCGTGTGTGAAATTGCTGAAGTCTGAGGTTAAGGTTCGATGATCAAATGTACAACAATGGGTAACTGATTGTCTCTGGGTTCTGTACTTGAAGGGTGACTGTGTGTGTGTGTGCACACGTTCGAGCGCTTGCTCGACTGAGCCTGCTTACATGACCGTTACTTCTTGGCCGCATGAACTGGCTTCGGAAATAATGATGATGGTTCTTCCGGTAATAGACTTCAAGTTAGAAACGTTGATATCCCCACCTCTAACACCGTCCCAACTTCCTCCTAGTATTTGTAATACCAAGCAGCGGAATCCTAAATCTGGATCCTTACGATCAAAGTGCTGAAGTCTGTCGCCCAGCACCTCGAGAAACTGAACTATCAGACTATTAGCCGTCACGCTTCATGAACTGAACTGAACTGATCTATCGCATCCGCTATAACCAGAGAGAGAAAAAATAGTCTTCGTAGATCATACCAGGGACTGAAATACATGTCAGTTCTGAACTTCATTGAAAATTCAGTAAACCACTGGAACCATGCAAAAGACACATCCAGGCTTTGTCCGGCCTCGTCGTGGTGAGGTGCTATTAAAACTGGACATGTGCCATCATCCCGTCGAAAGTTTGAGTTACTTGGTCGATTTGTCAGTGGTTTAAGTGGATCTACGCATGGACTAAAGGTTTACTGGAGAGGAAGATACAAAGAGAGACGGTGGAGAGCAGTCTGACAAAAAGTGGTGTCCCCCATACACGTGTTTAGCATTGGTAACTACACGTGTCCAGCATCACTGCAGTCTACAAATCTGTTTGTGCTCGTTTTTTCGTCGATTCGTCAAGTAAAGCAACCCTGTGCGACTCGCGTCTTGGGCTGACAACAGTGTGAATAAACCTCATCTAATTAGCATCGCATTCTGCGTTTTTGTTTAAGTCTAGACACGAAGTTGTCAGCTGACCGGGTCGGACGGGGGATGATTTTAACGTTTCAAGGGATGCAGTCAAATCTACGAGAATTACCAAAATATTTCAAACGCTGTTGCGCCTTATGTCAGAGGGCCAAATTACACGGCGTAGGGAACGCAAAAGCGACGATAAACGGTATAACCCCACGTGTTAACCGATGAATAGTGAATTTAGTTTCGGTCACAATTGCTTCGTGGCCCAAAATGCAGCTAGAATTCAACCTCCTAACAAACACTTTTAAATGGTCGAAACAAAAAATTCCCGAAATCAGTTGGATGTATCACTAAATAAAACCACATCACCCGGCATGTTTCATAGTATTGTCAGTTGAACGTTATTCGATTAAGTGTTGGTAACAAATAATCCGGATAAATTATGCCATGATACTGTAAAGCGAATGTTTGCTTCAGCTGGCACACTAACGATAGACACTTGTCCCTCATATTGGAAAAATTTTCAGCCACTGACGTGGGTCTACCAACCGTATTAACTGACCGTCGTGTTCCGGTGATGAGGCATTTGTTCGGCTAAGCAAAGGATTGATACTTCTCAGCAAGAAAACGTCGAAGTTCATCCACTGAGAAAGTGTTTACTGTTTCAGCGGGATAAGGTTTTGAATTGTCCGGGTCGCTCTTCTGATCCCGGTCCCACAGAAAATCTGTGGAACTCATTTCCTCATCCAGCATACGACTGTCTTTGGTGGCCGAACATACCGTCATCTCTATTTAAGGGTAGAGAACCTTGATTTCCAACGTAACACTAGTTCACGTTGTATCCAAGCCTTAGACCGAGGTGGCAAAAACATGTTACCAATCTCTCACAGAATAGCGGCACAGCGGATGGACGTGTAGTTCATTTTCTACCAAGACGTTCCGAACAAAATTCAACCTATCACTTCTTAATAAGGTTTGTTCGTCTGTAGACGAGTGATTGTTGTTGCCGTGGTAATGGGGAAGACAGTTCTGGAATTTGAAACGGCCGTATGATTTTGTCACGGGATATGGTGCTTATAGGACGAAGGGTTGAGTATAAGTTTCTCGTACTACCATACTGACAGACACACCTACCCCCTACCAACACAAACAACGATGCAGTCGCCTGAGCCCCTGTGATTCACGGCGCCCACGCAGGGTTCAGCAATTGGCGCGTCATGGTAACTGAACCACTAGTTGGGAGAATGAAGAACCACATTGGTCTGGACTAACATGTTGGCCGTCATGACACAAGTAGAGCAACTTGGACCTGAGTTACCAGCCCTGTTTGGGTGACCGTGGGAACAGGCTTATCTACGGTTTTGAGGCCACACCATGGGGGATATCAGTGTTTGTAGACGAAAATACGCATGGATCAGACGGTTGTTAGGCCCCAATAATCGTCGACACTGTTTGCCTTCGGTGCCCAAGTATAGATTAGAAGTTTACGGAAAAGTTCCTGTTTTACAGGCCATACATACCTAATCACAAATTCGGCAAGTATGTATGGATTTACGGGCGAAAAACTAAAGATGGAGTGTAACAGTGAATTACGGAATTCTCTCCCCCTCGAATGTGATGATAAAACGGATAAGCAGTGGACTGTATGTGAAAGACAAAAATGCAACCGAACTTAGCTTGTTATACACTGAACATCCTTCATATTTAGTCACAACTTTCCCGTTCAGGTAAACTTTTAGCCAGCCGTTTACAAAAACTGCGACCAAACGCGGGTGTTGTAAGGTTTATGTGAAAAGAAATCCCTAACCATACACCGGGATTTGAAAACATTGCTTATCCTATTAAATGGAATGCGTAATTCCAACGGGATTGGAAAGTTCTGATCGCAGCGTTATTTTTAAAGTCGGCGTCTATGTGACATCACGTGCACGCTCGTCCTCATGTCAGGTAAATCTCATGTCAATCCACTCACGGTGGCGCGCGTTTTGTTTTTGATGACTGCTCACACCGTCTGCTAACTCATTGATCTCATCGCATCTGCGCTTATTCAACCGACGAATGAGCAGTCACTTGAATAGCCCGCGTGCTTAATGTGCGTCTGGTGTGTTTGACGGCATCACGATGTAATACACATCTCACACCCACTTGTGAATTTCACTCTGCTCAGTCCAGACATAACGGATATTGGTTCTACTTAATAAAACCACTACGCACAAACGGTTACGAGCGTAGAAAAGCTAACTCGATTGTGCGTAATGCGACTTCAGTGGAGCTAAAAACAGGGCGGTTGACTCACACACACATCAACCGGCCATCCATTCCTGGTCCTGACAATGAGTCAGTGATTTGCTGAAAGGTGTTAGGCTAGTGACGAACCCGATTGACAAGCTAGCCGGTTACGGAAAGTGAGTCCGCAGTTGAGACCCATTAGTCCCACGACCCATAAAATCTGGCTGCTCACAATTCCACAACCGTTTCAACGCTTGAAAGGAAATGCTGAACGAGCACACACCAGTCAGTGAAAACGGGCAGAGTAGAAATATAACGTTCCTATAACCGATTATGCCATTACGATAGCTTTTGCGCAAACTGATGGATAATAGAAAGCTGCATTCACAAAGAAAACTGATTTACAGAGTGACAAACGGGTGATCGGAAACGAACAATTTTTCCATAGAATCTGAGATATAACATGCTGTTTTTAGGTTAATCACGCAGCTTTTGGACTCTGATGTGACGTGTCTTAGCCATGCTTTGTTAACAATAAGCGTTCTTTAGCACCTCTCAGTTTTGTGACACTGTTATCGAAGAGCGTGGATCCACTTCCTGTCAACATATCTTACTTAACCACTTCATCTGTGGTGGAGGCAACTTGTTGCGTTATCGAGGTCGGCGTGGACAGCTCGTTCAAAAATGTCTTCCAGACTGAGATGCTTTGTACTCCGTATTACCTTGAAAAGTGCCGTGGACAAATTAGACTGGATTAACTATCACGCTGGGACCAGATCACACTGGCGGACGGCAACTAGAGTGAGGACGTGTTGTCTCAAGGAGACGACCACCGATACTGGGACCATTTTTGTACTTTCCAAACATACCACACATAGCGTGTAGACATTACTGGATATCATCAACGCTGGTCGGTGCCGTTTACAGCATTACAGGAGACCCGAGCAATAGATATTCGGTTCTCATGCTCAACGTACTTCTATAGATTACGTCAATTTAACGCCTGCCCGTGAATAAACACTTAGTGTCAGTAAATACTGTCGAATATAACCCCTCTCTGATTAACACCGTATGCAAAATGAATCACGTTTGTCGCATCCGACAGCCGAGACTAGTCCTGTAATAGGCTCTCCCGATACGGCCAATATTTGCGTCTTCTGGACACCCTGAGTACAGTGGATTACGAAATTTCACATTCCTGAGCGAGTCGATCGACACTCTTTTGGGGACTGTTTTCACACGTCGCAGAGCGTCACTGGCAGAATAATCATCTGCTCATATGCACAGCCGACCACAACTTTGAAGATCATGAACACTGCTAGTTGCAACAAACTGTCATCAACCTTCGAACTGATACGCTGGTAACCGGTTACACACACACACATACCCCGAATCAAACTCCACCGTGATCACTGCCACATTTTCACCACACGCCACATAGATGGGACCAGTTCAATGCGCTGTTCAGTTGTTAGATTACCGTCACGTCGTCCACTTAGTTGCGTGTCAGCGGTGTGATCTGGTTCCAGCATGATGATTGGCCCAGACTAAGTTGTATGTGACTGCTGACAGGCAAACTGAACTGAGAAATATGTGATTCAACATAGCTCAACGTACCCAGAGTCGGACAGACAGACAGACAGAGGAAGAGAGATCGGATTAATCACCCCAGGACCCACAAGTCTGACGTGTCTTCGGTGGAATGAAAGTATCGATTCGAAGCCCGCATCAGTCTGCACAATTAGTTTTCGATCTGTCCGTTAGTAGTTTGTACATCTGTTTTGATCCTGACTGCAGCTTTTTCGTTTTCAGTGTTTGGCGGAAAAACTTGTGATGGCATAACCGGTCATGGAAATGGTATTTTCACTTCTTCCATGTGCACTCATTCACCGATGCCCGCTGATTCCCAGTCCAGCGCTGCTCCTCAACCGCTGAAACGTATGTGAGCAGCCAGGCACCACAGATCGCGGGCCGTGTGGCCAATTCACTAGAGCGATGGGCCGAGAGACTTGGCTTGAAGTCCGTGTACGGCCCTTCACCCACAGCCAGTTTAACTGACCTGGAGGAAGTAGCCAGCCCTTTACGCGCTGATAATACAGTACACCAAGTTCCTCTAATAGCGGAAATCTGCTGCCCATGCAAACATTGGTTTGCAGTGTCCACCTACACGTCAAAAGGTTGTACGGTGGAGTATACAGGTTTGACGTAGCACCAACCAACGCATGAAAACTTGCACTGCTCGATCGGCCCCACGCGTTAATTTCGCACTCCCAAACTGACGAATTATCGCTTTGATTGTTCTTACCAAAGATCTGCCACTCCAGCTTTATCTATCTGATGAAATGCTTACCAAGCTGTCCGACCACGTCAACTCATTTGAAGGATTGTCACCTCGGAGTAACATGGGTGTTGTGCTACCTTTCAAGTTGGATTACTCCACATTGTCCCTGTTGGGAGAGACCGTGAGAAGGAGCTGAGACTAGATGATGTCAGAGTATGTGCAAATTAATTCACTCTGGCTGTTTGTAATAGGCTTTGATCATCTGTTCTTCCACTGGGTGCTAGGTGGGGTTTTCCTTTTGTACTCCACTCCTCTGGTCGTAGGACAGGGTCTGGTTGCGTGGAATGCATTAGCAACCAGTCAGGTAACACCAGGAAGTGCATAAGGTGGGCTCGAACCCCCTCCACCCTGAAAATTTGACTCGAGTCTAACTAACATGGTACTGACTAGAAGAAAGCGCCAGTTTTAATTGGTTGCACAATTATACGTGTCACTTTTTCACAGCTTTGTCTGTGCATGAGCTATCGCATCCGTACGTGTCACGTAGTCAAGAGAGGAGTTCACTTACTGCGCGTGATGAACTCACTCAATATCATCCAGGTCACCAGCAGCTACCTCTTATATTCTGCCACAAAATGCCTCATATGATAGTGAAACCAAGCGGTGTGAATCCTCGAGAAGCTTTACAGTGGTAAGAAAATAGCAACAAATGACCTTTATTTTGAACAGTGAGATAGTTCACTGGCTAGCAAACCTCCTAAATTAGTTCGATCCGCCTCGGTTAATTTGAACGCACGTTTGGAGTAGAAAATGAACGTCGATTGAACAGCAGAACAATGTCTGTCACATGATCAATCTTAAGGTTTGAATCCGAAATGTTGTTGGACAGCTGATCATATTTTCCATCATCATTTAGAATCACGTTTATTTTCTTGTTTCAGAATGTGTGACACATCAAGGCACCTTCATTAGTAACAGCATTAATTCTTTTAGTCGGAAAGGATCAAATATCTAACACAACATACTGTCAGATAGGTCGTAGGGAGAGCTACACAATGGATGACGTCTCGTCAAAATCGGGTCTGAATACTATGAGGTGTTCCGGTTGTTTCCACTCGGTCAGCTTATTCATCTGTGGGTGGGTTATCAAACCGGAGGTGCGAGTGTTTCAACATTCAGCGGAATATCTCGACATAGTCGTAGAATACGGTCCAACCCCACAGTGCATAGATTGCGGACAACACGAGCGACCGGACAAGCCAAGGAGATCGGATCAATGAACGAGGGATGACAGGTGAAAACTCTCCCAGCAAAAGGCGTCGGACACACAGACCAGGCCGAAGTGCACGCGATGTGCGAACGGAAATCGGGGTTGTTGTGGAGCGGAATTCCGGTTCATAAAAGCGAGCGCGCGAGAAGCAGGGGAACCAGCGAGTTAGACGAGAAAACTGTGCTTTATCGAGCACCCTTTCGCTACAATAAGACGTTTTCTGAATTTCCCTGGACCTCAGTCTTTCGAGGCCGGTTTGAAATCCTCTATTTCCGAAACATGAAACTTGATTCCCGATTATGGCCTTTGAGACAGCGATTCAGTATACTGTGCCTCACTCATTGTGGTGATCTTCTGGTCGGAAGCGCTCAGCTCAACAGGAAAAGTTCCGCCTCATAATAATTGTCTTGGTTCTCCTCTGCCATCATCAGAAGGGGTTCCACATCTTCCTGTCACAGTTCCCCAGCCCTTGACATTCCAGTCGATTGTGTTGGGTATGGCGTGTTTCAGTTGTTCACTCCCAACTACCCGCAATGTAGACATGCTAAGACACGGGACATTATGTAACTTATAATTCCCGGCCCTTAAACTCAGCTTCAGAAGGTCGTATGTTCTGGAACAGCCAGTATCGTGTTACCATCAATCTGTCTGAGTCATTTCAGAGTACACAAAGCTGCCTTGCGTCCAGGTTCCAATTTGTAGGTCAGGATTCCAGCGCTATTTAAAAAAAAAATCGTTTTCACTTCGAAGTATCCTCTACAGCTGATCGAATCCCTTATTTTGCATGCACGTTCTCTCCAGTACTGTATCTACTACCTTACAGAGTTACCGATCTCAGCGTTGTGATAACCAGTGCTTCTGATCATCCTTCACAGTCAAACCGTCCAGCAAAAAGATAAGTTCAGGAAATTCATCGTTTTTCATTGTTCTTGCTAACCCGTTTATCCTTTTAATCCACTGCAGCGATTTATGATGAATTTCTTTATGAAAAAGCTGACCCAAAAAATCTAGCACACTCATACAATTGCCAAACACTCTGTTTCAAACTTCGGGTATTTCTGTTCTACCGAAATCAAGGTCCTAGTGACGCACTCGATAACTCCCCCGTTTTGCTTGAGATCTGGCCCAATACTTCTACCGCTGGTACTCGTGGCTACTGTGTACATTCCCCAAACCATCGACTATTTTAACATCAACGATTCATCTTTCATTTTCCTTTTAATCATATTATTTGTGCTTTACGGTTCACCCCACTGCTTGAAGTTCATGTATTATCGTAACATAGTGTACTCAGGAGACAAAGTTACGTCAAAGTCCTCTATACATCGATTGTATTATCCTGTGCGGCCCAAGAATTACCTGAAAGTCATGTTGGAATTGTTACTGTCATTCCTGATCTTCCTAATCTTCTCGAGCTTTAGCTCACCCGTCCAACTATATGATCATGATGGTCTCACGATTTGAGACCTGGATACATTCATGTGCAAACCTGTCTTACAAATGCGCTTGAACACGACCGCAAGCTTCACCGAATGTTCATGCTTTGATTGGCTGTAACTGATCATGTCATCCCCGCACACAGCTAAATTGTCCAATCCTTTCGGTAACTTCATCATCAGGTGCCGCAATATAAACGGTGGTTCCGATAAACCCAGTAGCATTTGACGGAATTTACATTGCGCTACTTCCACTACGAATGTCACTTTAGACCAGTAGTAGAAGTTAAATTGAATATCACTCACACTTGATTGTAGTGTTCACACTCGGATAGGCCTTTCGGCTAGTCCTCTTCGGAAAGAAGCACTAGACTCGAGTTTCGCCCTTGCTGAAGCTCATGAGTAGTGCTTATCATTATCCGGATCGGAGTTTGCACTCTGACCCTCATATTTTTGAGACTGGCATGTTAACCACCATGCCAGTAACCTCATAACAGGCATGACCCAACAATCAAATCCAAACGTTCAACGACAACCTTATATGAATTGTACTCAACCTACCCGATCATTTCGGAGGTGGACGAGCAAACTCGTTCTATTCTATCCAGTCGATAACCCCGTGATCGGGTCTTCTAAGTTACCTTAACGTTACCGTCTTCAGTGAACCAACCTGAGTATGTTATGTTATTAGCAGGTCAGTCTCACAAACACGAGGGTCAGAGCACAAACTCCGATCCGGATAATGGTGAGCACTACTCATTGTAGAACAAGTCAGGTTCTGAGCAAGATGTGTATTCACTACACCACACGCAACATCTCATCTAGTCTGTTATGGATACTACAGATATAGGTCAATGTCGAACAATCTGATTGGCCAATGCAGATATGGCTTACACGATTGGCTGCACTCCACCACATCCTTCCCTTTTTAAAGAATCTTCGGTTTCGTAGAACGAACTCGTTCTCTTCAGTGGAGCTGGATTCAGCTGCTCAGGAACTTGTGTTCATCGTTTACTGTTTCCGTAGGTGCACTCTGTTCCTCCTTAATGTCCCGTGAATTGTGCGTACCACATAAGAACGGTCACCATCTCATCCTTCCACAATCCCTGGACCCATCTGTCAGAGCCCATACCGAACGGCTGAATCCAAACGGTATCCCCTTCGTCCAATCTTGGTAGCTCATGAGTCCCTTTGTTATACACTTGTCTTTCTCGTTCCATTCGTTGTTTCAAACGCTTTCTTACAGTGTCCCACGTGACAGTTTGCAGGGCTAGACGATCTTCAACTAGTGGTACTCGAGTTCTCGTTCTTCTTCCCATGAGCTGTTGAGCCGGACTCAAATCTATATCTGCTGCCAGATAGCCGTCTTCTTTGGCTGTTGAACATTTCTTCATTATTTTCTTCGCCTCCTTCACAGCAGATTCAGCTTTACCATTAGACTGGTTGTGGTGTGGACTGGAGACATCGTGTTTAAACCGCCATTTTTCGGCAAACTCCGCAAACTGTTGTGTTGAAAATTGTGGACCACCATCTGATCTCACACACTCTGGAATGCCATATCGTGCGAGTTGGTCTTTCAACCTGCCGATTATCTCCTCGGCTGATGTAGCATTTAACTTCTCAATCCCAAAAAGGTCGTTGAAATAGTCCACCAAAGGTAGATATGGCTTGTCTGCATGCGAGAATAGATCAACCGGGATAGAGCGGCACACCATGGGTTCCTTCGGCTGTCGAGTCCCGTACTGCTTGCAGACCATACAGGTTGAAACAAAGTCCTTGATATGACTAGTCATGCCTGGCCAGTATACGGTATCCTTAGCGCGTCTCGTACAACTACGCACACCGAGGTGCGAACGGTGTATACCTTGCATAGAGTTTTCTGGCAGCTCGGGGAATAATCAAACGTTCTCCACGGAACACAAGACCGTTTTCTGTGGTCAACTCATCCCGGACCTTGAAATAAGGACGAATGATTTCATTCACTTGTCGTGCGTTATCGGGCCAGCCGATTTTATGATTTACTCTTCGAGCTTCTGTATCTCTTCGTCATCGGCAAACGTCTGTCTTATTCGTGGTAACCGCGAGTCTGATTCCGCAAGTGTTAGGTATACTTGTTCATATCCGGTGCAGTTGTCTTCTTCCGTTGCCAGTGGGGCTTGCGATAGTGTATCCTGGTGGGGTTCGTTCACTCTAACCGCACACATTGAGTACCTTCTAGGCTGGGTTGTCTTTGCCACACCTGGACCACTCTTGCAGCAAACAGAGAAATGATTCGCATTACCGCACTTTGTGAAAATTTTTCGCCATGCTGGACATTGTTCTCTCTTGAAACCATGGGTTCTTCCACAGAAAGTGCAGTCTGCTAGAGGGTTTCTTGGTTCTTTGATCATCATGCGACTGACATCCTCTGTCGAGTGAATTTTGGGGGCTTCGGCCATTCTGTCGGCTGCCTCTTCACTTCGACACATATCAGTGCATTATTTGAGCGTCAACTGAGGATCCTTCAACATTCTGTTGGTCAAATTGCCGTTCCTCATTCTGATAATTAACCTATCTTTGATCAGTTTGTCATGCATGCAGTTGCAGAAATCGCAGACTGTGGCCATGTATCTCAGAATTTGAACAAATTGATCTACGGATTCTCCAGGTTCTTGGACGTGGCAGTTAAATTTATATCTCTCAAAGTGTCGTTCGTGAATCCCAAACAATAACATTCTAATTTCTTCATAACGTTTTCCCAGTCTTCTGGGTCTTCGTCTGCCTCATACGGAAATGTGTTAATGCAGCGGACGGCCTACTCTCCGACGGCATGTCGAAACATCGCCATTTGAAACTCCTTCTCGGCTGACGACAGTCCAGCTAGCGTGCGGAAATCTTGAAATTGCAACCTCCACATTTTCCATCTTTCTGGAAGTCCTTCATCTTCATTCATGTTCAGCTGGGGCGGTGGTCGGAGATTCAATCCCACCATTGGGCTCACACCCATCCAGTCTGGGTTCTTCATCTCTGTCACCATGTAGAACGAGTCAGGTTCAGAGCAAGATGTGTATTCTCTACACCACGCACAACATCTCATCTAGTCTGTTATGGATACTACAGATATAGGTCGATGTCGAACAATCTGACTGGCCAATGCAGATATGGCGTACACGATTGGCTGCACTCCACCGCACTCATGAACCTTAATAAGGGCGAAACTCGAGTCTGGTGCTTCTTTTCGAAGAGGGCTAGCCGAAAAGCTTATTTGAGTGCGAAGACTGCGATCAAGTGTGAGTGGTGTTCATGTTAGATTACCGTTTTCTTGCCACTTTCCAATTTGACTATTGTTTGCAACATGACAGTGAGTCAATCACGATGAGTAGCTTCGACTGCAGTGACTTATCAGATGTGTTCCCGATTGGCGGCACTAGAATGTGGTCTACTTTGTTCGGGCATAGATGTTCTATGCGGAGCCGGAACGGTCCGCTGACATTCTTCATCAGAAAGCAAATGAATTATGAAGGCTAGTCTCTCCTCCAATCGGGTATTCTCCCGGCACGCCTCAAAACTGCCTTTCTCATTGCCTTCTTAGAGAAGGCTGTCATCTCGTGGGGTCGATGCTGTCTGAACGTCCCAGTTGTTAAGGAAAAGTTCATGTTTGAACAGCTGTGGGACTGCACAGATGATTGGATACACCGTGAGACTCGACTGATTCGGCTGTTCTGCGACTCGCTAGCTACATGGTTCATCGTTATTGTCAGACGACCCTCGTTGCGTGTCAATCACGAAGCGAACGTTTTACAAGGGTCGATTCCAATAACAGCGTGGTTTATTTTCAGGACTAACAAAATTGCGTCTTGCGATGTGAGAACTGATTAGAACAGCAAACACATTGAGATATTCGATTCGTAAGCTGTAACTACCAGCTGCTCTAACCATTAAGCAGCAGAGTTCAGTTTCTTCCCCGATCGGCGAAGTTTCGGTACCCGTATCACTTCGGTTGCAGCCCGGCTACTATAATCTATGCCTGTACGAGATGCTTGTCAGGTATTCTCATTGTTACTGATTACGGGAAGGTAAACACTCAATGACTACATGCTTTACTTACAAGGACACTGCGTTATAGAGAGCATTCTCATTGTCAAAGTTCTTCCATTCTACAGTGGAAACGACTGTCCGCTTTTTGTTTATGGTTCTTATGCCTTAGTGCTGTGACTTTTATCGTGGGCTGTTCCATTGTGTCTCTGAGTTCTATCGTTCCGTAATTGTCGTGACCACGGTTGGTGACACTGGTCCCCGTGCGATATGTAAAGACTGGAAGAAATCCAACCAGATCAGATATTCGAATCAGGCAAACTTGATCTCCTAACACTGGAGGAAGATCGTTGATGAACCAGTACGTCAGCCGCGGTGCTCTCGACGCTGAGTTCAGCAGTATAGCCGTATTGAGTTCTAACGGTCATCCACATAGTTGAGCCCAACTACTGCTACCCCAATTCTGCAGGTTGGCTTTATGTCACACTGGGCATTGATTTTGCGTCACTTTTCACAAACAGCCACAGTGTTGTATAACAGGCAGTTTCGTTGTGTAATATACTACTCACAGGTAACGTATTACCAACAGGCGACATTCAGGAACAAGAGGACAAGCCCCGAACACGACGGAGAAGAAGAGACTATCAGAACAGTGTGTACATGATGTGTGAGAACTTTCACCAAGGCGAATGACCACGTACTGTCACCCAATGTATGTGAGTGCGTATCTGTCGTGCAAATGAGTGTACACGTTTGTGGTCTAGTTTTTGACATGACCTATACGGAAGTTTGCGAATTAAAACAACTTGTTGGCCAGGCGTCTTTTGCGGACACAACAACTGGTGCTGTGATCAGGATGCGAGGATGAAGAATACCTGGCCACAGCCGTTCGAAGATCGGGACGTCCGGACGTTCCTGGAGGA
>QNGE01003253.1:4672-17203 GCA_008508345.1 Paragonimus westermani | reverse complement strand
TGACCAATGAAATTGGCAATCCTTCCTTAGAATTTCGTATAAAGGACTCGCGAGGTCATGGAAGTTCTTGATGAAGCGGCTGTAAAACCCAACGCGACCGAGAAACTGTCTCAGCGTCCTCTTCGAGGTTGGCACCGGATTAGTCTCGATTGTCAGCAGTTTCTCGGGCAGTGGCTGGACCTCCCCCTGACCTACCTTGTGACCGAGAAGTACTACCGTTTGTTTCGCCAGTTGAGACTTTGAACTATTGATCCGGAGGCCGGCTTTTCCGGAACTAACAATCAACGTTTCCCATTCTACGTTAAAGAAGATACTTCAGTCAGTATGTATGTCCAAACGTTTATTTCATTTAACGATGGATTCTAATTACAACTTACAACTATTGATTGAAGACACTTCTACTCTTCCTCTACCCGTTTAACTTCAACATAATTCTGTTTTGGAAATGTTAGTGTTTTTTATAGCAAAGTGACAACTTCATTGTTGATACCGGTAATGTTCAGTCATTACTCTCGCAATCAGATATAACCTCATTTTACCCCACTGCTGTTATTCCATCCATACAAGTTGATATTAATGTTATGACTAGCCGTTCACTGCCTCTTACACAGCATTGAGATCAGCCAAGATGATGTTATCATTCATACAGCTAATAACTCTACCCACAGTTACCATCTGTTCTCAACGATAAAGCAATTTTTCGAATTTAACGTACCGCTAACTCAAGGAAGTGCAATATTTCAGTGTCTTTTTCTCATGCATTGACATACTGTTCATAATAGTGGTTTCAAACTAGATTCACAAGCCCTAGCCCCATCCTCCTCCTCCTCCTCCTCCTCCTCCTCCTCATCATCATCATCATCATTATCGTCATCATAGACAGAAACACATCAATGTTTCACACTGATGCTTTGCTACCACACAACCTCGAAGTAGGGAGAAATCGAAACCCTGTTTGGTAATGGGGAGAAATGAACGAAGTAGACGTAAGGGAACCTAAGTACTAAAGAAACAGCAGCGTACACCTTTGAACATTGAATATCAAGGTGCTTACACCTTGTAAACATACAACGGAGCTGTAAGTCAGGGTGTAATGCGCGACGGAGTGGAAGCACTGAGGAGCAGCGTCTCTCTGTAGGACGGGAGCACAGCGAGAATCTAGAATAGTAACAAAAACAGAAACAAGCGTGAGCCAGAGGCCCAGTAAGTCATGCACACAACTTACACAAACGAAAACCGAAATGGCGTCAATTACACGACAGCGGAATGCGTTAAAAGGGTAAGGCGTCGCCAGCAAGACTGCTTCCTTACGGCTTTCACTACCCCGTCATTAAATGCACTCACTCCACAGACAACTCAGCCAAACAGCTACATCATTCACGCCACTAAACTCTATTAGTCGTCATCTCACCTGATGTCTCCAGTCATCGACTCAGTGTGTCACGAGTTCCCCAGCCCTGGGGGCGAACCCGATTTACAGCGACTAACCCCTTTGTGAACGATTTCATTTCTCTACGCCAGGTCATCATCGTTTTACCTCGCACCTTATGCCAGTCGGCCGCAGTATCGGCAGAGAGTGCGTGGTGTGGCAGGCGACCAGCTGGCATCCTTAGTACATGACCTAACGATCTAAGTCCATGCAAATGTAAGGATGGAACAAAAGAATTCGTTTGACAAACAGTGCCGAACACCCGCTTCCTAACCTCATCGTTGCTTACTCGCTGGTCCTACCCGACACCAGAGATGTAACACAGACATCGGTGGTCAATTACCTGAAGACTGTTCAGGTCGTCTACCCTCAACGGCCAAGTTTCACTGCCGTAAAATAACACAGCCCTCACTGTCACCTTATATACGCGACCTTTAAACATTAGAGAGATACCTCTCTGTCACCAGAGGTGTCCCAAATTAGCGAACATCACTCTGTCCTTAGAGACACGCGCCTCTGTTCCATTCCCCACAGTTTCACCGCTATGGATGCAGCTTCCCAGCTATAAAAACTGGTCAGCCACTCACATGAGTTCATTACCTAACATTAGATCTATGTAATCACAGAAGTCTTGTTGAAGTGACATAGTGTCTAGCATTGTTTGTGCTGCTTGAAAATTGTCCAACAGCAACATCTTATCGTCAGCTTAGTCAAGATCAATCAGTCTTCCACCAGGTAGGAGGTCCATGCCGGCATCTCGCGAGTACCATAGACAGTCCCCCATTATATCATCCATCACAAAATTAAACAAAAATGGTGAAATTGGGCAGTCTTGGAGTACGCTGCTGCTGGCGCTGAACCTGTCAGACAGTTCACCGTAAATCCTAACCTCAGCTGAAGTGTGGGAATAATGCACCGACAGTGTGTTCACATGCTTGGCTGGTACACCCTCGCGTTTAAGTGACTCCAAAAGTGTAGTTTGATCTGACGAATCGAAGGCACCTTTACAGTCGACAAATACGGCCATTGTTGGCCGGCGGTACACATGACGCTGCTCCAAAACTTGACGAAGAGTAAAAATGTGATCTGTACATCCCCACCCGGGGCGAAACCCTGCCCGTTCGTTCCTAATCTTCGTTTGCTGAGCTGTAGTGGGTCTACAAAGTACAATGGATGCCAAAACCCTAGTAATGACTGACGTCGAGCTAGTCCCCCTATGGTTCGCGCTACAGCCCCGGACTCCTTTATGGAGTATGAGAACTATTATTAAGTGTCCCCAACACGGAGGTATGGTGTCCGTCGTCCACACACATTGAAACCACTGAGTCGAAGCCTCTACTAACACCCCACACCTTCTTTGAATATTCCGGCACGAGATCACGTTTGAGAGCCGAAGTGCAATTGCGGACCTCAGCCTCAGTGGGTGGTTCCAAGTCTACATTACAAGTTTATAGCGGCAACGCAGTAGAAGCAGGAGGCCAGTTAAATTGACCCTCAAACTGTCCTGCCTATCGCTCTAATCTTTTGGACTTTTCACAGATGAACGTGCCATCTATCATGCTAATAGCTTCACTGGCAGCCGGTCGCCTGGGACCAGTAGCCTGTTTTCAAGACAGTGCGGGTACTGTTAATTCCATACATTGACTATTGTCTTGGAGTCTAGTCTCCAAGACACAGCAGACATCGATTTGCAACGAGTCTAATGTTCGTGATAGCCTATCTGTTTTGGAATGCGAACGTTGAAGGCAGCAATATTAATTCGCATTCTAGGTCTAAGCAAAGGACGAGGGAGGCGTGAGGTTGAATGTTAAAAGATGGGATTTAGCGACACAATGTTACTATGATCAACTCTATCTGTTACGGGATCTCCAGAGTGATCACCAGAAATGGGGGTCAGGAGGGGTCTAAGAGCCAAGTTTGATAAGACTGTGGGGGATGGGTCTGCAGTAGCATGTTTTCGCCTACCCATCGTGCTGTATGCAGCAGATAGGGCGACCTGGTTTATACTGCGAGAGGGCCGATACAGTATGGAATTACTGGTATCATGAGTATTCATGGTTGTATATGGGCTGAGGTACTGCCAGGACGCCCAGACCTGGACAGAAGAGTAATTAAAGTTCTCACCCAAATCCTGTGGCTCAAGGCAGCAGGTGGCAGTGTACCAGAATTGACAGGTTTTTTGGAAAAAGATGCCAACTTTCTTCCAACTCCCAACCTGGAGGACCGGGAGACCGTGGTTTGTCAGGCCTCTGCCTATTGGCCTGCCTGGTATGAGTCCCTCTATTGGTGTGGTCGCCACGCCGTCCAGGTTAGCTCAACAGGTCATCGGGATGAGTAAGCCGTCACACTGCATCAAGGTCCAACCTCGTTGTGACAGTTAGAAGTGAATTACAGTTGTTTTGAGAATTTTTATGGATGGACCTTTTTGTTAGTTGATGAAGACATACATATACGCATGTGCGTCAGTATGATCCTTATGGATATAGTAAATCAGGTCCGCAACACAAAAGAATACCATTCCAATTGAGGAATTAATCGTTGTACGTATACGCTTGTTTTGTGCTTGGCTCAACTCCAACCACTTCAACAAATCACACACACTGTTCAAATTCAAACCCCACTGATTGTGCCTTTCACTTGACAGGTCCGCCAACGTTGCGGTTATGTCTTGTTAGCACTATATTAACGTGGAATTAAGTGACACAATGTCAACTCTAGTAAATTTCTGAAATGTTTGTCAATCGTTTCACCATTTATTGGAATGTACAACGTTCGCTTCTCGAGTTTATTCTGAATGCACGATTATCATTGGGAAATGTGGAGGTTTTCCTACTTTATCACCCACATTTGTGTCGGTACCAGAAGACATAACGTAGCAGCTGTTAGAAGGCAATTTAAACTTTTCTAACACTAGCAGGATCAGTTTCAAATGTACCGGACAACTCGACAGCAGCCAGTGTGCAATTTCTCGAGGCTGATCTCCCCAACGCTAGCGTTGTCTACTGTCTTCCGGATTGGACGAGTTCCAGCAACATTCCTGAAGTGTAGGTCACACGACTATTGCGCATTCTGAAGAACAGAATATCAGAGTTTCCCAGTAGTGCTGTATGTTGTCGACGCCAAGAAGTTTGCCAGTACGTGACGCTCATCCAGGCGAATATGCCAACTTAGGATTGGCTAAGGGCACTGTGAATGCTGTTAGTAGAAGGCAGCCACAGCACGTGAAATCTGTAGGAATCCAGTTTAATCTGGATGGTTTGTCACCAACGAATGCAGGGTAGTTCGCAATATGGTCTGTGCTCTGTCGCCTAGTTGAACCGACTGTAACCGGGCCGCTTATAGCTGATATGTATGAAGGAAGGAGCACACTAGAAGATATCAACGTATGTCTCCCTGACCTATCGCAAGAATTGTATGATGTGTTAGGCAATGACATACTGATTAATAGTATTAGGGTTACAGTCCGTTCAAAAGCGGTAATCTGTGATACGTCGGCTTGTACGTACATTAAAAGGGCACGTGGACATGGTGCATACTATCGCTGTGATAGGTGAGACCAACGAGGAGTATACCGCAAACGGAAAGTGATGTTTACGTCGCAACCTATTTTACTTCAAACATATACATCATTTCACAACGCACGCTTTACGTCCCTATCCTCGATTGTGTCACCATCTGTCGATATGCTATCCACTTTTCCCACATTCATTCACTATGTCTGGACGTTGTTCGTCGCAAGGTTACTAGGACAAATGTCACGAAACGTTCGCATAAGATCGCAAGTGCTGCAACACATATATGAATGTATTTTTAAATGCCGGGACAGCCTGCTTTGTGACTTCTCCTGCAAATACCGCGGACCAATACATATTAAGATCTGGAAGTCTACTGAGTACCGACAAACTTTATTACACATTGGACCGGTGGCTTTGAAGAATATTTTAGACGATGATCAGTAAAGCAGTTTCCTAGATGTGTCAGTCGCAATATACCTTTTATGTTGCTCCACTTTGAGCATTACTCGTCGTGACTTTGCGGAGCAATTAATGCATGTCTTTCTGTTGAATTATTGCACACTGTACAGTCAGGCAGAAATGTTATACGACATGCATTTGCCGGGACACTTTACGGAGGATGTAGCTTCACAGAATTCACTTGATAACTTTTCTGCCTTTCCGTTTGAGTCCCTCATGTACGGACTGAAATCAGCGCTTAATCGGCCAGCGTGACCACTAGGGCAATTGTACAGATGTTTACCACAAAGATATCGTTTATTCTTACGATGGCACACCTCCCAGTTGCCCTTCTTCACCTGGTTACTCATATTCTTTTATGAAGTGTTCTGCTTTGTTTTCAAGCATTTACACCAACAATGTGTAGGACCAAGCGAACCGAATAGGACGGCTTGAGAATAGCGTAATGAATTAGCAAAGAGTGTATTGTCCACACTCGGAGTTGACATGACAGCGGGCAATTAACAAAACGAAACCATAACACGGCGAGACGATAGACGTGCATGCGACGTGAGTCGTACGTTCCAGTGCGCGGGATACTTGCCGGTATCCTTACTCGTTCAAACAAACGTTTGAAGATATTCAAAAGTTCGAAACGAAAAGAGTGCAAACAGCAATCGGAATTCTAACACAATCGGCAATAAACAAATAAGGTCCTTGCGAATGTTACTCCCACTGATGATGATGATGATGATGTTATATGCACAATTGTAATTGCATGTAACTCTGATTCCGAGGTTTGTACTGTGAACTGTCTTCCCTTTACCACCATCTGAAGCATATACTTCTGGTGCCAGAGATCTTCAAACAATGAAGGCGTAGATTACGCACCTTTGATTTACGTGTATTCGAAGAGAATGTAGAAGAACTGTTTAAAAGTTTCAAGCCTCTTAAAGCGACAATCGACGGCCCACGATCAATAACCAAAAACGGGCAATTGTTAACACTGGACTAAGAATCAGAACATGAGTTGCAAAAGTCAAGAACTGTTAATGCATGTCCAGCGATATCTTTGATATAAGTTTCAGAAGGTTCTCTGGTTACGGTCTTCATGTTGTTTATGAAATAAGGAGAGATAAATGACCCAACGCCACCGGTGTCCACAATGCATGAATCTTCATAGAACCACTAACCATGGTTATAGAAAGACACCTATCTATATATATATGTAGCGTTTTGTGCAGCATTCTGTATTTCATAATTTTCATTATTTTTCGTGCCGTACACCTTCCTCAAGTTTACACGTATACTTGGTGTTTAAACCATAGGAATCGATAATAGACTTTGTCCAAGGTCGCAAGCTGTGCGTTCTCCCTCTGCTCCGTGGCGTCTGTGTCTCAGTTTTTAGAGGTTTAAAGGCTAATGGAATCAATCATTTGTTGCAGAGCATCTCCGGACTTATCTGTCGTCACAGTGACCTCCGTTGTGGACTCAAAATTCCTTTGAAGCAACACGTTAAATCGCATCTATCGAATATTTTCATTTAGTGGGGCGGAACTCTACACCAATGCATCTTCAAGAACTGTTGTGAGTCAGTTTGTAGCGGCTATATTGATAGTTATTAGTTAACATTGTTTTTCATAGTCGCATTCATCTGTACATTTTTGATGATTTTAGCATTTTTTACCTGCTTTAGCTTTAGTCAAACTATCCATGTTGTAATATCCATCCAATGATTAAAAATGCAACTAGCTCCTGTAGAGTCAAATGAACCAAAACAGACCGGTTACGAATAGCGCAGCGAGTAAACAAGGAGTATATTGTCAATGTGCGAAGTCGACTTGAGAGCGGCCGATTAACAAGACGAAATGGTAACACAGCGGGCGACAGGCCAGCACACAGCGAAGTCGTATGTTCGAGTGCGCGAGGCACTTTTCGACGTCGGTACTCGTTTAGATAAACGTTTAAATACATATAAAGTTTGGGAGCAAAAGGAGTGCAAATGGCTCTAACACAGTTAGCAATGAACAAATCGGGTCGCTACACTCCGTGTCTCGTTGATCTGACGTGTTTCTCTGTGCACTCTATTTGTCAGGGTCGATACTAATACAGGGAAGGGGCAACCCACTGAGTCTTTGTTTTTCACTGTTGACCGGTCTTCAATAGTGAGTACGGATTGGGCATTGTTCGGTTGGATCGGTTCCAACAAGTTCCTCTTATTCTTTATCACACATTGGCTTTGTGTTCATATCTAAGTTTTATGTAGTACTTATATCCACTACTGACAGACACATTTAATGTGACTGGTAAAACCAGTAGAATTTACACCAGGAGTAATAGATTGCTAATCGAAATGCAATTTACCATAGTCAGATTTGGATTGTGTAGATGGTGTCTAGTGTATCAAGTGTGGTCAACTTTACTACACTGCGGATATTTAGCGCTTTGAAATCGGCAAGTCAGTCGGGAATTTGCGCTACCACATGAGTCAGCCAGCCTGACCGTGTAACCTGCAGTCGAAACCAGCAGACGCGCACGGATTGAATTTGAATTTTGTAGCACAGCGTGCTGCTAAAGTGGCTGCTTGCGTTCAGTGTTTGACGAGCTTTATGTGTTTTATAGAAAGTCAATGACCACTTTCCCTCTCTTTATTTATTCTCTTCTCGTTGGTCCTTCTTGCTACATTGGGAATCTTCTTGGTGGTGATTACGGGCCTTCTTTGCAAAGATTGATACTGTAATACTCTAACAAGGCAACCACAGGTGACAGCACACTCAGTGTTCGCAAACGAAGCACAACAAGGTCTTCCACATAAAAGAGAGAAGTAGCAAGTCAACGAGAAAAGTGTACCGGCACAGCACAACTGAAGGAACTTCCATACACCGTGTCCTTGTGCGTTCGTATAGGGGATCCCACGGCCCAGAAATAAACGACCAACTAGAAATGGTCTCACGTTTACTGACCGCTGACCTTCGGCTGTAGTTAGTCATCTTCCTCAGCTCGGTGCATGAAAGCGACCAACCTGTGTGTTCGAGGACATGAAAAGAGGCGGATGGGAATATGTGGTAAAACAAAATACGGCACATTACAAGCTTGAATGTTATTCGTAGACCATGGTTTCCACGGTTATCGTGGGTTCAAAAATTATTTCGCCGCACCTTCCGGCTTATTAGCATGGTACATGATGCGGAAATTAAAATCACCGAAATCTGTGTCATTAAATAATATCTGTTGGTTTTAAATGGCCGTTAACCGAACACGACCTTACCATGTGTTATTTTTGAAAATTGGTGTAGCTGCTGTCATGATTGCTTGCGTGTGGCAATGTTAATACATGGTTGTCGAAATACTATATATCTAGACATACGATGGTGCAGATATTACTTATTACATCGGGATATTTTTTATTTTCAGGAAGTGGAGTTCACTGCTGCTTTCAAGTCGATTGTTGAGAATCTTGAATTAAACACTTTCTAACAGTTCCAGGTGTGCTTTCAAAGGCACCTGGAGGACGTGGGCGTCATTTGTGTCCGTAGGACGAGCCGTAGGTGGAAGACGGTTCTGAAGTACGGTAAGGTAGGTTGGCATGATGCCCTGGAAACCACCTAGGTTTATTACCGTTGTACAAAATATAAGATGCGTAGGGGCTCATGCAGAGGTTTGCGACGTGTTTAGCGAGATACCTGTTGTTAGTTTTAACAATCCATTTTTCGCGACACATGTTGCGGTTCACGATTTCATAAGGTCCGAAGAAATGTTTGTCTGGTTGTGAGCTCTTTTGAGTTAGAGCTCAGCCACCCTTTCAGTCGCCCTACAAACCGCGGACTCACCATCAGTGGACTGAACGAATGCAGGGGCTTGCTCCAATACAATACACTAACCACTGACGTTAAGCAGCGCGTAGCGGATGTCCACGGAAAGTTTATCAACAAGTAGACCATTCATGCACAAAGCGATGTCATCCATTTCTTCAATCACACAAACAAAAGGCTAGAGAATACCAACAGGCGATCAAAAAAAGGACTCACCCTAAAGACTTCCTAGCCGTTGTCATTAAAATATATGGATCCACAAGGAGTAGCTGATGCGAGATGTTGAAATGCAAACTACCTACGGATGCGGCCGTCGTGAAGTTGTCGATGTTGAATCGTACGCCAAGAACACTCTTCACCGAATGACCACGTTTGTAAGTCATCTAATCCGTAAATATCTGTACGAATGGACCCCACGACTCCATTTGGAAACGGTAAGTGGTTCTGTAGTAATCATCTTGAACATTGCAGCTTTGTGTGCAACATGATGGCGACGCCTTTGTCGTCGATGGCATGCATAGTACTTGTGAGTGTCATTTTTACCGTTCAGCGTGGGTTTCCTGCATACCTATTCTGGCAGTGTTCTGGGAACATTTCTACCCCTACAGCAAAGTTTTCTGTAGTGTTTATTTTCGTTTACAAAGGTATTATCACCATTCATGAGCGGTGGGTGGCGGAGTACAACTTGCCAGTTCGACGGTCGGTGGGCCGCAGCTTCGGCCCCTTGCTATAGCCGAGTTCAACCGTCACCATAAGGTCCTCCATAATTTATTCGCAAAACTATATGACTGAATCAGCCACACGGCAGTGGTCCCTTTTAACAGTATGGCTACCTTCACGACTAAAATATTAGAGCGTGCTAAGACTGGCTTATCCTCGTACGACCTCCCCGTTGCTGCACCTATAAGCTGTGAGCAACCGAGATGGGTTAAGAAGCTCGGGGCAAGATAGTCATGTAGAAAATGCAGTGAACCGGTATAGAACGGCAGCTATCGCTGATGCCGGTCAGCTGATTTTTCACTGTGAATGTATTCAGATAGCTGACATAATTGAGTACCCATTCTGTGGCAACCAGCTTCACCCTCAGTCACCTGATAGGCGCACTTTTTAAATTCGCAGATTTGTCAACTCCCTCTACTTCAGCCATCGTTTGCACTTCTCCAGTGATTGCGGAATAAAGGTCCTGCACAGCACCCTAATGGATGTCGATTCGGACCGGTCCCCGGACAATGTAACGCTTGTACACGAGTCGAACAAAGCGCGATTATCCTCTTGATACAATTGAAAAAAGCGAACTCATACATACGTGTACACAGTTGCAGACATCAGATTCGATGAACGGGATGACGGGACTATTGACTTTGTCAAGGTCTGTTGGGTTATTTTGAGATTGCTGAGCTTTGATTGATGCTGAAGGGTGGCCCTACGCTTTGCTGTCTTCCCTAAATAAAATACATTACTCATCCTTGTTCTTACACCATCTACTTTGATCGATTCCCTTACCCTTATTTAGTCCGAGCCTTGTAAACGTCCAAATGCTGAAATTGGGCATTTTTCTTCCGTATTTCTTCTTGAGTGACTTATGATTCTTGTCGTTTCTTGATGCACGGACAGTCGTTTTGCTCTGACCAAACCAATGACCATTTGTTTGAGTGAGCTCAACCCGTTTTATCGCCCACCATTGTTGATCGGTGTCTGGTTGTCGATTTGTTGTGCGGGCACTTTCTTTCATTGATTTCTGAGGATTTTCACATTCGGGGTGGGAGAATCAATTTCCTTGTGCATTGATCCAGCTAGTACCTTATTAAATCCAGTTATTACGAGCGCCTTCTCGTTAACCGTTCCGAGGATAGATTATCTCTGTCGTTGAATATTGAGAGGCATTTACTGGATCAACAGATTACGCGTAACTCGGTGTGAACATGAATCGTTAGCAAACGATTCAATAAGGACTTCATCTGATACACGACTTCAGTCATCCGACAGGACACCCAAAACGCAGACAAACCGAAGTTCTGCGCTGAAGAAAACCGATGGTACCGATGTGTACCATTTTTAACAAACAACATGATCATCCATGATGACTTCCCTACGTGTTCGTTCTCAGTGACTTCAGTCGTCTACCGGTGTGTTTCAGCACAACTTACTGTTTGCACTTCGTCGTAAGCTAGGACAAATGGATGGAGCAGCAGTAAGCGTTGAAGAAGCTGCTTGCGTTGAGTGTTTAATGATTGTTGTGTCCTGATAAAAGGTTGATGACCAAGTTCCCTGCCTATTTACTTCCTTCTCATTGGTTCGTCTCCTTACGCTGGAACTCTTTATACTGACTACGAGCCTTTCTTGCATTCTGACACTGCCATTGAAGTTAAGCGCGTGACAAACCATTTCTCCCGTGAATGTGGATCATGATGTGTTATTAAATCTTGACATCGTTTGCTTGTATAAACTTGTTTCCGCGTCGTTTTTCTTCCTTACTTTTCCTTGTCGGACCTTTGTTCATATATATACCCTGGTTTCATTTTCACTTGACCGATTCGCCATTACGTGACTGTTGCATTTGATCGTATTTACGTGAACCGTTAATCCCGGAACTTGCATATTTGGTGGATCCAATCCTCTCCGATAGCCGCCTTGTGGTCCTCCCAATGTAACCAGTTTGACAACAACAGGTGAGAGAGTAGATACAGAAAGACGAAGAGAACTTTGGCAAACTATCCTTAAGGCGTGGCACCAGTACCGGGGAAGGTGTCTAACGACACGATAAGTCTCCGCTGCTCGCAGATATATTTATGGCCAAACTGGAGACCACTAAACTCAACCACATCGTAACTAAGTGCAAACTGTACAAGCCCTATGTGGATGATATTTTTTGTCTTGTTCCAAACGGTGATGATCCCCAGTTTATACTAGATGAGTTCAACAGAGCACATCGGAATATAAAGTTCACCGTCGAGTTAGAATAGGATAACAAACTCTCATTTCTAGATGTCACGTTGCTTCGTCGACCAGAGGGGACAATTCGAAGATCTGTTCATAGGAAAAAGACATGAACGGATCAATACACGCATTTTCAAAGTTTTTCCCGTTGAAGTACGAAAGAAATTTGGTACGCTGTCAGTTGAACGGAGCGCAAAAGATCTGTACACCGGACACTCTCCAGGTGCTGTGAATCCAAAAGGCGGACGACACAAAGGTTGCTTTATTGGAGAAACCAACACACTACTTAAGCGTCTGAGCACGACAAGAAACGGAAACACTCATTTGCACACCATACTCTTCTGAGGATACTCCAGTCGCTCTAGACACCACGTATCAGTTCCGTCGTGTAGCGAAAGCC
>QNGE01003252.1:61351-84080 GCA_008508345.1 Paragonimus westermani | reverse complement strand
TCTCGAGACGATCGGGCAACCTGATCATTGCTCACAAGCGAGAGTGGTTGAGCGTTCAGATTTGATGGTTCGGTCGTGCCTAGTGTGAGGTCAATGGCGCATTGGTTAACACGGTTGCCTCATGATTAGAATGTCCGGTGTTCAAATCCCGGCCGTGGCAAGGATATGCACTAATGACGAGCTCTAATGAGAGCGAAACTTGAGTCTAGTGCTTCTTTTCGAAAGTTGCTGACTGTAATGTCTATCTGAATGCGAACGCTGCGATCAAATATGAGTGATTTTGAAGTTGAAATATAGGTATATCAAAATTGCTTTGTGTGGGGTCTGGACAGTCTATGTTTTGTTGAAAGACGTTGTTGAACTTTCACACGGTGATTTTTACAATCGTCTGTGCGCTACTAGCATTGATCTTATGGAGTTGTTCGAACCATTGGCGGGATATGAGGACCTCTCTTCATTTCTGAAGCCTATATCGTAATTTGAAGGATGTTTTTCTCAGGCATTTCGGCAATCGTTGGATAGAGGACGTCGGCTACTGGAAAGGTACTTGAAGTGTTCGGTGTGCAAAACAGCGAATGTTTCACGCTGACGTTGCGGAAAATATTAGATGTGATTGCGACTTCTTTTCGCAATGGCTGATGCCCTGTAGCCATCTCGTCGCGGTTTTCCGCGTATCTGATAGGCCGATCGGCAAGTTAGCGGGGGAGTGTAGATGGGCATTACCCGTCACTGTTCCCACTGATGTTGTACTCAGTGATATGCAAGAACCCGCAGTATGCATGCCAACTCCGGTCGCACATTTCCGTTTAGATACGATTCGAAACGCGGAAGATATATGCCAAGATCCTGTTGTTACCTTGAGCTGCGTGAATGATGGTAATAACAGCAAACAGGTAGCGGGGATTCGTGGTATAAATGAGTTGTTGTCGAGGCATCCAGGCCTCCTACTGCATAGTTCATTCCCTGGACGAGAGACTGCAAATAAGCGTTAGGAAGTCTTTCGACAAATTGTGGCCGGAGAATAAGACACGATCAGCCGATAACTGGCACGACTGGTTCGCCGTTCCAAAGAAACAGTTACAGGTTAAACGGTCCAGGAATTGCCTGATAACCTGCTCAAATATCCCCCTTGCAGCATTTCCTCTCCTACAGACCACAATTGCCTGAATCCCTCCATCACATCCATTAGCAAGGCGGTGTGTCAGTCAGATGAGTTTAATCACATTCCCGCCATTCCCAGCACATGTACCCCAGTTTTTTTCACAGAGCGCAGAGAGTCCGCATTGGAAGTCGAGTGAGTGACGACAGTTTGCTGCAAAAAGAGGTTATGGGAGATACTTCAGAAGCACCACATATAAGACGAGTCATTACAGGTGGTTTTAAACAATTCAAAACGAAGATGAGGAAGTGCGTTGCAAGAATGGTAGTCTTGAAGGCGGTAAACAATGACTTTTGCCAGATATGCTACCTGAAGTAAAATCCCGCGGACTTAGACGAGGACACCGTCACCTGGGTCCAGTGCTCTCAGTGCTCCTGTTGGTACCATCACCCGTGCGCTGACTACCACCGATCCAACGCCAACTTCATCTGCTTGGACAATGAGAAGATTGAGCAACCAAAGTGTGGCGAACAAACGCACGCCCAACAGCAACACGGGAACGGCTCCATTGTCCACCTCAGGACAAACTGGTGACCCTACGTCCCTCTTCAAGGCCTTTTATAATTTGGTTTCCATCCTGAGCCCCGCTCACCTGTTGTTAACATGCGTGTGAATGTTCGCTGAGGACAGACGATGAGAGTCACTAAGTCTTACTTCAGTTGTATCATCCTGAGTCTTTAACCGATTGGGCATACGGCTTTCCGTGTATGGGCGATGAGGCCATTAGGTCTTACCTCGATTGGAAGCTCCTGGGTATGTAGTATCACCCCATGGATACTTCAGTATATTAATTTGTTTGTCCAATTTTACATTTACGTGTGCATGTATGAATGCAGTTATGCCCATATGTATATACACATGTGTTTTTATATGTACGTATATGCTCAAGCGTACATGTATTCCTATATGCGCACTTACTCCCACATAAATGCCTACATATAAGTATGAACACGTGTACACACCGACATTGGATATAGCTCAACGCCCAGGGCAGTCACTAGTGGGGTGATACAATAAAGTGTTCTGGGACCGTTACTCGTTCTCATATATATATAAACGACATATGTCAAATTATCAAGCATGGCAAACTATTGCTATTCGATTTTGATATTGAACTTGTTTAAAGCTTTCTTCATGGCAATATAAAACCATGTTAAAAAAATATGCGGAAGGACCTCATGTCATTAGATACTTGGTGTCAAACATGGCTGATGACATTTTCAGCCAATAAATCCACTATCATTGCGCATGGTTATCACGAGCCAAACGGCTTTATAGAGATGAAAGGTCACAGCATATCAACCGCCAGCTCAGTACGTGGCCAGCGTTTACGTTACGCAAACTTGTAGAGTTTTTTCTCGCTTTTGTTCACTAACGATGCTTCACCATTGTACAACAACGTTTTGCGTCATCTTTTCAGGTTGTTCAAATTGATTAAAAAATGACCTTGCAATTACAATGAAGTTTTGTGCACGCACGCCTTTCTGCTCTTCTATCTGTGGCGTAGTTGCTTGACGATACTACACGGATCTCATCCATTTTTAGCTCCGTTGTAATCCGAACATCGTCGCAGCATCGACCGCGTTTCAACCGCTCACAGCAATCTTGGAATATCCTCGCTTCCCGGATACTGGTAATTTGGAATGTTGTTGTGGTGGTATTCTCGAACCCTTTCAGTGAGTCAAGCTTTTTATTCGTGTAACTTGATAAAACCCCCGTACCTGTCCTGTTGCATTCATTCAGTTTTGGTTACTGAACTCAGTGAAATACGTCTGCATTCACTCAGGGTAGTCTGAGACTGTTTTGAACCACTACACGTGTACATATATATGTACGTATGTGCATGTATATACATACGTATACATATATGCATATATGTATATGTAAGAACATATTCGCGGACTTACATGTACACATAGATATATGAACATATGTACATATATGTACATGTAAACTTCATATATATAAATCTATATATGCGTATGTATACACATATGTATTCATGTATACATATTCATATACACTTACATATATTTGTGCATTGGTATATGCACACATATGTACATGTATATGATATATATATAACATATTTATACTCATGAAGATATAGATGTATATAACTATATATACGTATGCATGCATATATGTATACGTTTATCACGGTTGATATATATATATATGCATATACCCACACTTACACAGATTCGAGTGTACATACATAGATATATACAAATATATATACATATATATGTACGTATACATATTTTTGTCGCAAAATACCTACATGTTCGCATGTTCGCAGATATTTCTCATTCCACTACGTGTTTCTTATAAATATATATGGTCTACAGACATATATGGAACATAAATATTACACACACGCCTGCTACAGACGTATCGCTTCGGCAACCATTGAGAAAATTCGGCTTCAAGGTCATTCGGCGTATTGGTAGGCCGGCTCCTAATAATAACGGGCCTTTCTCGAAACGAGCGCTTCACGTCGCGTTGCGGTATTCAAAAGTGCGAATGTAATGTAGGCAATGTCATCGTAGTATCACTCCATATGGAGTCAGGCTGTTCCGGGTCTTCGCTGCACTCTGACTTGGATTAACGTCTCCTTTAACAACTGCGAACGGTCATCCAAGTCAGTGCCCATGTCAATATGCTTTGTGAGCACAATGTGCTGTTTGGGAGTGATTTAGATACGTCGTCTGAGTGGGTTGTTCAAAGCACTGTTCACTCGACGTCAACAAACGCGGGTTTTTGCGAGTTAGAAACCGAACGGACGTCAACTCTTCCTGGGGTGGCCAGTGACCTATCTTATGTAAAAATCATCACCACTACTGATCTGCCCGAATCCATCAACAATAATAGGCCTGTTTGATGAGCCACATAGAGAATGAGCATCTAACCGGCAGAGAGGATGAGTTGCTCTCTAGAATCTTGAAAGAGTGTTTATCAACCATGTCCGCCTCAACTAGAATTGCGCAATCGGGTCTAGGCTTTATTCCTAAGGCGCTCTATTATCACGGTAGAAAAGGCTGAATGTGGGGTCCAAAGTTTATACAGACTTGACAAGTCAAATGCGTCTACTCTGGGATGCAAACTAGTGCGTAAAGATGTGATAGTTTCCCCGACAAAATTATACGTAACTAACTTTATTAATATAGATATACGGTTACGGGGGCTCCCGTGCATAGTCTGCTCGGCCGCTCGTCAATCTTGAAACGGCGGCGTCCGTTCGTTTCATGCGGACAGCAATGCGTACGTGTGCATGTCATTCACGGAAGTCGCTATGAGAAACGGTAATACGAGTGGGTTACGCTCAGCAGTCCCAACGAAAGCCTGATAAGCGAGTGAATGCGAATAACCTAAATGAAAGATTAAAGGTCTCACTTGTCACTTCTAGCAAGCGTATGGTTACAGTTCATTTGCAGAATAATTTGACTAACATGTAGCATGGTTATTGCTAGCTTGATCATTATTCACCTGCCTAATGGAAGGTTGCTTTTTGTTTAATCCTCCAAAGCCACAAGCCTGGAAATTGTTGAATGCTTGAGACAGCTCACATAATCTTAATTTAATTCTATTCACAACTAATGATTTGACGGTTCATGACAGAAATTATCCACTTTCTTGCACCCACTTCTTCCGACCTTCGCACGCCATCGGCTTGGCAATATGAAATCTTTCGTCCGAATAGAAGTAGAATGATACATTCTACCGCACTATCGCGTGTAGAGGGTAGTGACGAATATCACAACCTCGGGTACTATGGAAGTGAGGTCTTCCCCGCAAACAGCTCTTGATCATACGATCTCCACGCCTTTTAGCCGGACAAGGAAACACTACCTCTCTCAATGGAGTTAAGAAAGAAGGGACATAATGTGACGGCAGCCAACAAAGAACAGAGGAAGGGTTTAACTGAAAACAGTAACGATAAACTTCAACCACGAGACAGAATTCCAACGCCACCCCTGTCATTAGCGGCATCAACGAAATATCACTGAGCAAAATGTTGATGCGTCAATATTTTTGAAATCTCGCAGATATTACGAAAGTGGACCCGAAGGGAGATTTGAAGATGTAAATATCGTCCACTTTATTCCTTACTGTCGTAAATATGGGCCAGCACATCTAGTTATAAACTTCTGGTGGCTCTTAAAAACACCTGAGTGATACACAAAACCATAGCAACATGTTCACCTAATATTCTGTCAGAGTCAAGGAAAATTCACAGATGGCTTCCTTCTTAACCGATCACATATAACAAACATGCTTATTACCATGGATAGTCTGAGGGAGACTAAATTCAATGGCATCATTTCACATACTATATTTTTGATTTTGCCAAGGCTTTCAGCCGTGTTCCACACGGCCCCCTGGAACACAAACTGAAAGCTTATGGTATTTAAAGAGAGGTTCGTCGCTGGATTGCCTCTCTCCTTGATTACAAAACTTTCAGAGTTGAAACCGGATCAGACCTTTCATCTCCATCTTTCATTTCTGAGGAAGTGCCAAAAGAATCAATGCCAAGCCCTTTGTTATTCCTCAGTCACATCAACGACATTCCGAACAATATTCCCACCAACGCCCTATTATACGCCGACAAACAAAAAGTCTGGAATGTCATTGATCTCAATACACTACAGATCGATGTTCACGCAATCAAGCGCTGTCGGACGATTGGGGTCTTCCACTAAATGACAATGTATGTGTTCAAGTGTCACTCATTTGAGATTCTGGCATTGCCTTCATGATTCATAGTGTGTTTAGCACAGTAGACATCGTGAAGATCGATCTAAAGAGGGATCAGGACATCTGATTGTCGTCTGACTCATCCTTCACGCATCGCCCTGAGACGGTGGCATGAAAAGGATTTGCCAATCTTAGGATGATTGGGCGCACTTTTCCACGCATAGGCCAGAAAGCGTTTCAAACGCTTCATGGGGTTTGTATAAGACCGCGCCTGGAGTATGCGAACCAGGTCGTGTATACCGGCCTTAAGAAAGAAATTTTGGCAATTCAGCGTTTCCATCACGCAGCTACGAAGCTAGACACGGGCATCAGTAGCGCCATTTACTAGTTTCGACTTGAAATTCGCGACCTGCACCCACTTGTATTTTAAAGATTTCGGGGTGATTCAATACTCAGATATTTCTTCAGAGTAGACCTCACTGAACAGCTCCTTCTCGTAGCGACCGGAGAAGACATAACAGGCAGCCTTTTAAACTTCGTTCTCTTACCCTCCTTAGGCAACAGCTTTTTTCCTAAATGTTCATTAATCATTGGAACATCTTTCTTCTGAGGTCGTGAGCAGCGCCTCTATGGATCGTTTCAAGGCTTTCCTTGATTCTCATTCATCTAAAATTTCATCATGCGAGTAATTTTACTTTGTTCTCGGTGTTGAAGCAGCTGCTTCGGTGAGTGTTCAAAGATTGTTGTGTGTTAATAGAATGTTGGTGGCCACGTTCCCTGCTATATTTATTCCCTTCTCAGTGAATCCTCACCTCACGTTGGATGATTAAACAACCGCTAAATCATGAAGACTGGTTTCTGCACATCCCCAGAAGTAGGATAAGGCATTCACTGTTTTCCAACGTGATAGTAACTGCAAGATCTATGCATGTCTTTGGAACTTCCTTAGCTGGGTTTGGCACGCAAAACTATTTGTCCCACGGTAGCACGACCGTTCCGTGTGTGGTCTTTGAGCGTTCCCCGAGTGGCCCCCGAGTCTTCTGGGCAAGCACCTTGAGAAGACTCAGGGAACCGAGAAAGTAACTGTGCACTCATCCCCATAAAGCAATTTTATCACATACCGCACAATTCCCATATGCCTACGGATCTCAAGTGCGTTAAACGGAAACCTCTCTTTGCACATCAAGTACTACGCAATGTTCAATTCTACGTGAATGTAGTATAAGGCGAACAAGCGTTTGTATGTTATCTTCAATGAAATATCTACGTCAAAATTCGTATCACCATGACTGGTACGTATTCGGAAACACACGGAGAAGTTGTCGGTAATCGCATCGTTGACTTTCTTCATGGTCTACAACCTCACCACCTGAATCCATCGTTGAATTAACGTCCGCGCGCGATAAGCTGGTACAAGCCATTTTCATGGTGGTTTTTTGCATTTAGGAAGTGTTAATGGTTGTAACCCAACATATAAGCAATGGCTGCAGCGAAAAGTGGGGAGGCAGTTAACACGAGGTTGTTCACTCCTCTCCAGTCGATGGTTTTCCTAACGTCGTCGGTTAGCAGTGTGCTCATTACATTACGGGTGCGTTCACCCATTGCTCTACCACCAGTGCTGGTGAGCAAAGTTACCTGGGTACAGTGAATCAGAAAAAATGGAGCACACTAGCTGGTTGCACGCCTCAACTTCCTCCAACCGTTCATCCAGTAGCTTCATGTCCTCTATCGATCACAAGGGGAAGCGCACTGGGAATTTTGCAGCTGTTGATGGACCGGGAGTTTAATGTTGGAATCGCAACGCATTCACCTCCAGCCCTAGAGCGTACAATTTCCCACGCATTCTGCTGTTTTGTAGAACGCAGTTCTCCATTACAGCTGGGTACTGGTTAATATTTATATTATGCGGACTTGCATTTCAGCCCTCTCACTTCTTTCGCAATGTCATTTTTACATGATGCCTTGTTATGTCCCGCTGACAGAATAATGACGGCAGATCCGAAGGTTTATCAAAAAATATCTTACCATTTACCTACTTGGAAGAAACGGAGCTAGAGGACGTGGGCAGGCCCTCCACTTGTCGTGTTTGAGATGACGGTGCATGGGACATAATCTTAAATTGTGGTGGTAAGGGTGAAAAATAATCGATGTTGACGGCGTAAGCCGTCCTTATCCGGTTCTCCTCCATTTCATTCATGAGGTCCGAGCGGACGATTACTTGTCTGCAGTTGTTGCACAGTGCGGTTTCACCTCACCTTTTGCGTTTGCCACCGCGATCCATGATGTCCATGGCGTCGGAAGTTGGAACGCCTGATACCTGTCCCAGTATTCTTTGGTATTTATAACTCAAATGCAAAACATCTAGAAAATGTGCGGAAATTCGAAAGCGCACACCCATTGCGCGATGCACCGTGAATCTGTAAACCTAACAGCCAATGAATGCTGTCGTACCATCCAAAGCGCAAACACTGGCTGCGTAATTCACAATTTGTGCACTAGTCCCACGCTTTCATCTTTGAATGTGATAGCCTAATACATCTGGAAATACAATTGGTAATTGGCGGAAGTGTTATGTTAATGGTAAGGAAAGCAAAACTGCACACATTAAGGACACCACCTAGGACAGCGGAGTAAGTAAATGGAAACAGGCGTTTGAGAAGTGACCATAAATTTTTCATCTATTCGTTACAACGCCAAAGGACCCGTGTACCACAGGAATTGACGAAATTCCGCAGGATTCCAAATGTCACAGCCAACCACAGATCGACATTTCCTAGGGAACTCACAAGTCTAGGCACCTCTCAGCCCGATTAATCTGTTGTCTAACAGACGACCCAGACGAAATTTTTCTTCCGCCAGACGTGCATGAGTGGATTAATTAAGCGTTTCATCATTCCTAGGCTCGCTCTGCACGTGTAATATGGCGGGAAGCAGGCGATCGTGCCCTCTGGAGAGGGGACTGGACACAACGATGCTCTTTTGAATACCGGGTCCTGAAGTCGTCCTCTGTCCGTAGGCGACAACCACTTTGTGGGAATACCATCTTCCAGTAAACGCACCTTCCCGGCGATGTTTATTTTTTGCAACAGTAACAACTGGTGAGGTTTCTTGCCCGACGAATGAAAACACGGGCGGAGTTATCACCAAATACACAATCCCAAACGACCTGCACATGACGGTCGAACGATGGCAGAAGCAAAACACCATTCAATCACGATATCAAGAAATTCCGCGACATTCATAGGTTTCAGAAGTTCGTGGAATACTCCCACGACGAACAGTGGCGATGAAGGGGATGTCAAACCTCAAAGGATAATCCACAATTGTAAGCGTGAACTTATAGAAAGGGTCAAACAGTTGAAGCCGAAGGACGTTCAGGTCTGCCGTCTATCGCCCACATACGACATGACTTTGGCAATCATCCAAACCGAAGTGACCGTATTCCCAGTTATCCATGAATGTGGATGCACACTGCCATGGTGTTCTTAACAGAACATGTACATTCAAAGACAACTCAGACATCACATCCTTAAAGTGTTTGAGCATAATACTGACGGCCTTTATTGACAAGCGAGCTCCCACAGCCATTGCGCAAACATTTTCTGCGAGTGTCCTCTTCTTTTTTCTATCGACGGCGTTGTCTGAAACGGTGGTGCCAGTAGTATTGAATGGCACCATTACATACCTGCATTGTGCACCACCGAGATATTTCTTTTCATTACTGCTGGAGGAGCCACCGAAGTGGGAGACAGTAGAATGGAATCAGCGGACCTCGCTTCTGTAAAAGAATCTCAGTTGACATTTTCCATGACATAAGAAATGATTGCATTTGAACTTTCGTTTAAATTTTCGAATCAATGTTACAGCGACTGCTTAAACTGACTGTGTTGCAGAACGGGAGGAATCGTTTGCATCTCCCCACAACATTAGCCGCGTGTGTCGTAGAGTTGCTTCCCAAACGTTCCTGACACGTTTGCACGCGAACAACCCATCAGTCTTTTTGACGCCTTACCGCTCAGTTTTCATGTAGTGAAGTGAAAAGGGCTGAAATTTACCCGCAGGAAGTGATTGCTGTCGTTAGTTTACCGTTAATGTGTGGGTTTGGAATATCGTGGGAGTAATTGTGGACGGAATATATTCAGGAAAGTGGTGAATATGCCTACTGTACTGTGGAAATTTGTTTGTTTCAATGCGTAAACGATGTTTATGAAGGACGCCAAGGAATCGCGCTGAAGTAATAGCGAAATATGTTGACGAGATAGCTGAAGTTTTGCATTCTGGTAGATAGAGAGAATTAACAACCAATGATTAACAAACATGCACCGTATGAGTTGTAGGCGATCGTTGTCTAAAACTCTTCATTCGATATTCCTTGAAATCGGTGCCGACAGTTGATAAGTTTGGGTCGTTATGGTCATCCCCACGTGCGATTGGAAACCACTGAAAGTTGGAGGCATCGTGAGTAAGTAGATAAAGCTGCAGCTCATGAATTCTAAACATAATGCGGGCGACACCGGTGTGATCTGCTTAGAGTAGATATTGCTCACCGTAATCGGCGTAAGCTGCTTTGGCCTTAAGGTAACCAAAACATAGGTTAATTTGTTCAGTTACCTGACCACCAAGGAGACGAAATTTCACGTGTCTTCAGGAAAGCAAAGAGGTTCAACGAGAAGTGAAGTTCTGTACCGCACGAAGTCAGTCGGGGTGAACCGTTCGACGGTCGGCGTACGTGCACCCTATAGTCACAACCTCACGACCTATGGTTGAACACACTGACGTCTATGCTCGACGGTCAGTCTACGTGCACCCCGCAGTCACAACGTCACGATACTGAAGTGTCGGAATACGTTTATTGTATGTACATGTTATAATTATCCGGAACATTCTGTCAGAAATCAGAAGCCTGCATGCTTTCGGTGTCACTTTCGTAAAAGCCCTCCTCTCGCTGTGTGTATGCTGGTCTACAGTTAGACCGTATGTAACATTTTAAGTGGGGTATCACTTACGTTTGCAAGTGACGTCTGTGTAGTAATTTGCCAAGACTTTCACTTGAACCCGCTTGCTTGGGTCAACAACGCGAAACTCATCTTCAGAGGTATCATCAATGGATAGTGGAGCTGCACACGGTCTCTGTTTGCGTTTCAACGTCGGAGTTGGTACCGTGTTTGAGGTGGATGCAACTGAACATGCATAGTTAATGATATCATAACTCACCTGGCGAGGGGGGTTGTAACCGCCTCGTGCAGAAGGGGCAGTGCGGTATGTCAGCGTTATTCATGCACTCCACGTGGAAAAATAACTGGTCCTTATCGCACCGATAACCATTCGTATTAACGGGGTTACTACGCTATCCACAGGGCACCCCCAAGTGAACATTCTTCTCCCACCTTGGCTATTTTGAATTCCACGACGGAAGAAGGGGGAATCTGTGTGTGGTAAGGCCGTCTTAACTGTTTCAGTGGACTGGTGCGGGAAAGCTATGATAGCCTTAAAAACGCGGCTTCCTGTACGGGGGTTTACATCGTGCAGCTTGGCTAACCCGTGATGCAACATTTTGCGGTCCAGTTGAAATGCCCCACTGTCGGCGACCGTGACCTTTCGGCGGAACCTACTGCTTTTGGGTAGATTGTATTTAGCAAGCCATCGTCAATGGATTGGGAAGCGGCCTAAAGCAAATGCGGTCATAGTTAACAACAACGTACTGTATGGATAGAAGTCCTCTTTGAATACGAACAGCATAGGAATACATGGTAACCACATGGACTTATAGAAATTGCAATCGCAAGTGCCGTCACTGATGTTCAGTGTATACTGTGTGCAATTGTGACATACACGAAGCTACCAGCTGATGTCACATAAAGTACGATTACCTTGAACTCGTCCAACTGTTTGAAGTGCAGCAGGGGGAGCACGCCTATTGAGATGCTTCAACACCAACTGACTGGCGAATGTTGCCAGCCGAGAGAGTATATTCTTAACGTACACGTCTACGCTGACCAACTCCCGGCGGTCTCAACCGTTGGTGCACTGCCTCTCAAACTCCCGCATTGGCCACTCGCTGTGGGACCAAATTTTACTAATGGCTGTGGCTAAGGGACCTATGGGATGAGTGCACTTCTTTAGTCGCCCATTCGCATTCTCCAGAGGGTTGTTTGTTCAATTTCCGAAATGAACAACATCCAACTGTGCATGGATGGCGCACTTTGGCTGGGGTCTGTTCGCCGGATTATTACCACATCCCGGTTGAACCTGCAAAATGAATAGACACACTCTTCAGAGTTATTGCAAGTGGCCATGCGGTGAAACATACCGGCTTCTGAATGAATTCGTCTGGATGGTGATTATAAGGTTTATTACATCAACTTACATGTTTCCTCACGGCATCCCGAACATGAATGTAACATAAAAGTGTCGCACCCAAAGATCACTCGTGCTGCTCGCATTTGGGCTGCCATTTTATCCACCACGAACGTTCTGACACGTATGCGTTCTCCCATCATCTCCCGGAATGTTTCTCACTTCGTACATAGGCGTACATTACGGGTCGTCCATGGCCCATTCCGTCTGTAACGAGGAAATGATACAGCTTTAGGCTACAGCGGCGAATATGGAGTGATGGAGGACCTACATACGGCGGTTGGTCCCATGAGCGGCATCGACGTTTACTGCGTCAGGGAACCGTCTGAAAAACTGCACTTGCTCTCTGCGTGCAAAACATGTGCTGCACCTATTGTTGTTGTCTCTAACGACACGCAGCACGCCGTTTTTCTTTATATGATTCAGGTTTTGTGGCAGATTTCCTGCTACATTAGTGCACACTAACCCACTTACTTAGCACAGGCGGTTTTAACCGATGACGGATGTTGCAAATATCCATGGTAGTTATACAATTGCCATAAACATCCGCAGCATACTGCTTCAACTCGGCAGTTGGCGTGTTGTACTAGAAAAGATGTCTCGAGTTGTTCACTTCACTGTCTGTGAGCTGACAAATCCTTGTATGTGCATCGTACAGCAAAGCAGTTAGGTCGTGGTTGTGCTCCAACGTGAGAGAGCTAACAACCAACACGGTATTTCTCCTAACCACGTTAAAGCGTGATTGGCAGCATGTATCGCGGAAACTGTGTAATGGGATGTATTGGAACTGAACGCACTGAACGCGTCGTAATCCACGGCTTTCGCTCTTACGTCGCTTGTGTTTTATACAGCGGAACTCCATCTAACAGGTAAACTCAACGGTTATCACACTCACACGATCATATTTTAAGCTTCCACTGCCTGATTTATTGTTTGAAACACGCACGTACAGAACATTGTGATCCTTCATGTACCAATCTGAGCAACTTGTACTCGCTGAAACTAGCAAATTCGCGATCCTCAAAGACATCTTCAAAGCCCTGTAAATAATTCACAACCTAAAATGGAAAAAAAGATAACATCGGTCAAATATTAATCAAAAACGAAACAATTCGTCACAAGATACTACATATATACCGTCACAACACCTACCATGGCTAATATCGATCTTGGTGTCAAATGGAGGACAATCCAAATTACGGTCGACTAAAACAAATCTTTTTAACTATATCGATGCTCCCTGTTATGAAAATCTATTAGTTTCACGTTCCTGGGCGATGCAACGGAAATATCGTTCGTTGTTCAATGATTTATCATTTTATCGCCGTATAACGGCAGATTTCATTCCACGCGGGTAATTTCCATCTAAAAATGTGGCTAAAATTAATCGGTTTGCGCTGTTGCCATTATCTCGAAGTGGTCCGTTGTAACAAAGTTGATATGAGTGACTAAGAAAAAGGCGTATGGTTTTATTAAGGGTCATGCTGGCCAAATGATACACAGGAATTATACCTGCCTCCATTAGGCGAGTGATCTAGAAGGACTACTGAAAGATCACGCATCATTATCATCATCATTATTATTATGACCATCATCATCATCATCATCATCATCATCATCATCATCATCATCATCATCATCATAACAGTCATAAGTCTGAACAAAAGTAGCTGTGGCTGGGGCCGCCGCTCACCTAAACAGTTACGTGGAATATCCTAGAAGAAACCGTTACTAAGAAGGTCAACAAATACCTAAAGGAGACTAAGCGGAAGAACTAAAAATGGTATGGATACCAGTACGCCATTGACTGCGACACACCGCCATCTCGGACAGCGTATTCAACCGGAGGTTTGTGTGAACACAAGGACCCCATCCAGGCAGGCGATGCCTACCCACTTTACTCAGTGAAACAATCAACGTCTTCATATTTCGTGACCACGTTGTTGCTTGAACACCACGCGGTTTCACCCAGCTGTTGGTGGCCTCAGCATATAATGCCCGGTACGGTAAACGCTCAGCTGGCATACGGAGAACGTGACCCAGCTATCGCAGGCTGCGCAACGTAATCAGTTGACCAACTGATCGCGCGTCCCGAACTTTCCAGAATACGCGCCGGCGAACTGCCACACTGCTCACACGATCAGCCCACTTAATGTGGGTCAAGTGGCGGAGACAACGATGGTCAAACACAGCAAGCCTGTTGATATCTTGCTTGCGAAAAAGCCACGTTTCCGAACCATACAGCAAAATGGAACGCACACAAGCGTTATATACCCATCCTTTTAGCGACAACAGAACGTCTTCTCGACGCCACAGATGACGCAGTTTGGCAAACGCGAATCGTGCCTCTGCTATCATCGCTGATATCTCATCAGCAATATTACAGGCNTACTCCAGGTCGGTCAATCTAGCGCCAGGAAGAAGCTCAACACCAAGCCCACTGGATTCACGAAGCTTCCCCTCCAGAATGTCATCTATGACAAAACTGAACAGGAAGGCGGAAATCGGATCACTCAGGGACTGGCTACTTAGGTTTTTATCACTGCTGTGAACCTGTCCATTAAGGTATAACGAACGCCGGTATGCTGACGAAGTGACCCGTTAGACAAACGACGTCAGAGAACACTTTCTGGTTCAAAGCATACAGTGTGTACATTCCATGAATCAGTATTGAATTTGCACCGCCCTAAACGGTTTTGTTTCCAAAGTGTGGACGAATTATTGCTTGTGCTGTGCGAAGGCGTACGTTCGTTGGGATATAGCTTGAAAACAAGACGAATTCGTTAATGAGTTCAATTAAAAGCGGAGCCGACAAGCGTTCTTAACGAAATAAAGCCTACGAAAAATTTTCCATCTAACCGTCTTTCCAGTGTCTTCCAGATGTCCAGTCAAGACACTCAAAAGACGGGCGTGCGACATGGCAACAGTGACTTACCTCCCGAATGAATGCTGGCAGTACTCTATGCTGAAACATCAATGATAGTTTCGACCTTTATTTCTACTTTACGAGTGAAGGCAAACGGCATCCCAAGCTGATCTATAATCCATGTCTTAAAAATAAAACACTCTCATTATATTCTAGCACAAAAATAATTTCTGCTTCACCGTATATATGTATATCTAGTTCCGACAACCACATGTTAACAGATGACTATTGTCACACGCAAACAAGCACAACAACAGCAGCCATACTGTGGCAGGCAGGTGGGACTTCGTGCACTACCCATGTAGCACGACTGTCTTTTGAGTGTCGTTTCAGAGTCTTAACTGGACACCCTTAAGTCACTCAAAGGACGGTCCAACGGGAAAATTTTCGCACGCCTTATTTCGTTTCTAACACTTTTCGCCTTCTCTCTTAATCGCCATCGTTAACAAATTCGTCATGTTTTCAAGGTTTATCTCAACGAAAGCACGCCTTTGCGCAGCGTATTCCATAAATCCCCCTTCGTTTGAGAAAACACGGATTAAATGCGTTGAAAATTTAATGGACATTTATGGAATGTACAAACTGCAGGACTATTGTTCCATCACGTGATTGTTCGTCCCCGGTTTGCTGTGTTACCATCTTTCTCCGGTTCCGTATGGAATTATTAAAATTTCCGGACATCTGCCTGAGAGTCCAAATCTGAAAAGAGTGGGATATCTCAGTTAGCATTGGAAATACGACCATACATCACTGTAATGGATTCGACGAGGATATTACACTGAGCAAAAAAAAATCATATCCTCACTAGTCTACGGAAACTGGGTTACCGTGTGGAGGCAAATTAAATTTTCTCACATTTAGGTCAACACAAGTTCTGGGATTTTAAGTGAACGTCCAATATCTTAGTGATTGTTACAAATACGATGAATAAAATGGGACACCTACTGTTCAATCAAACGTTTGCATCGCCTTTAATTTGTCTTCATTCAAATCCAACGCTGTATTTTTTCTTTCACGGTGACCTGAGACGCTCCAACGTACTGATGTTCCATAACGGTTGTTGTTGAATCGTAAAAGCTGTTCTGTAATTGTCACCACCACGGCAAACGCATATCACGGACGAATGAAATCGGTGATTACCTTCCAGATTGTCTAATCTGTCGGTAATAGGACGCTTCGAAAGCTCCGAACTCCCTTTCTGAGACACTGCTATATTTCGTGTATGTGAAAGTGAGCGGGTTGTCATGGAAAACACTTACCTTCGTGCCGTTAGCCTCTACTTGACGAGGGCGATTGAAGAGGTGGGGTTTTTATGAAGGAAATGTAGAGGGGATTGGTACATTCAGAAGAAATTACCCGGTGGCAATAAGGTTGCTCGCTGCGGTGCCTTTTTTCACGGATGGAAGGGGTAGACGGCTTCTGGAGGGCGGTTCCCCAGACATGTCGTCCAACGGGGATGGAGGTGTGGAGTAGTCGATGTCCATTGAATGATTATTGTTACCTGGAACACTGTCGATGTCGTCCGTGAAGTCATCGTAGGTATTCTACGTGAATTGCGTTAGGTTGTGGGGAACATACATTTTACGCTTCCCTTGTCGATTCATGGAACGAGTCGCATCCGTCATTTAGCGGCAGATTGCTAACATGGATAGCAGTTTCATCCTCTGTGAAAGGATGTCAACCATACTCCTTCTGTACCAGCTTTATGAGACGATGGATGTTGGGACGTGGGTAAACACGCGGCCCTTTGGTATAGCAATCACCCATTCTATAAGGCAATAGTGTATAAATATGACCGTTCAAACACAAAAGCCCGCGTCACAATCCATTGCAAGTTGGTGTACTAAAACAAAATTCACGTGAATACCTAGCATCCTACCGATAGCGTTAATAAACGATACAAAATTTGATAATGACAATTCAGAAAACGATGATGTCACGAGTGAGGTAATAGAGAAATACTTGAGTTACTAGCGGAAGACTCTCAAAAGAGGGTCGACCGCCTTAGTGTGCTACTAGGGTAGTTATACTCGTCATGAAAAGAAGATAACAGAAACAGGCGCAATCTAAAGATCCAGTAAGACATGCACACCACTTGCACAAAAGGAAACGAAAATAGCGTCGACAGCAAGCTGCGCTACAATACCGAATTTAGAAAACATACGACGTCGTTTTCAATTATCGGCCAGTTAAAACAAGCGCATGAGTCAATGGCGCAAATGTTTCTGACTTCTGCACCGGATACCAAGCTAATAAGGTGGAGTGTACGGTGAAATATTTTTTTATACCCACAATGAAGGAATCACGATCTGCGACTAGCATTCAGGTAACGCTGGTTGGGCCGGTGGGGTGCCTCATCAGTCCATCTGCGTAGTTTGGTATTAAGACCTAGAAAAACATAAGCAAACACGCAATGATTCATGAACTTCTGCAGCCTACGCTTGAGGACCTAAGAGGTGGTACGGCTACCAGGGGATTTCTTCCACTCATCTATCAGTTTTTCAGGACTACTTTACAAAGTGCTTTTCGGTCGTGTCGTGTCACATTGTAGATTGCCCTAACCTCTCGAGCAGCACATTTGGGATGAAATTCGAGGGTTTCATGAAATTTTCCTTGTAATCGTCCGTAGGGTTGCGTGGGTCAGAAACATTGTGCGATATCGGAAGTTTTGATTACTTGTTGCCCACACCTAACAAAGACAAGGTACACCTCGAAATTAATCCTCAGTCTGCTCCAAAAATTTATTTTAGAGGTATGACTTACTTGATGCGTTCCATCTGGTTGATGCTGGCCATGGATCGATAATTGGTGCGGCTGCAGGTCCACATTTCCTGTCCGGCGTTAATTCAGAAGTATGCTTTTTGGTCATTTTCCACCTATTGATCGAAAGTGATTGCTTTCGCTTATCTGTGTATTTGTTAGGTATTTTCGCACAGTTTGTAAACATATATATATATATATATATATTCGTATTCATTCATTCAGTTCATATTCAGTTCATCCCGATGACCGAGTGTTGTACATCTGCCACTGCAAATCTCCAGGGAAAGAGACGCCTAAGGCCGAGATCCAGAGTAAATAGCTTTTAGCCGTACGCTGGGATCGTTGGACGATTGGCTGCCTAGGCAGCTGTAGTGTGTGCGATACGGGTTGAAGGTGTAGTGGACAAGTGTAATGCGCTCGACCCCCGTCCACGAACGCCTTACCTGAAGAACACTCGAAAGGTAGTCCCAAAAGACATCGAACTCAGAGAACGCTTTAGGGTTTGGAGACAAACCGTATATTTCCAGTGCTGTTAGGAAATATGGTAAGCAATTAGTTCTAGCCTAGTTTGGGATCAATGGCAGCAACCAAGAGTAGGAAGGAAAGAAGCGCGAGATGGGCTCTATTCCACTCGGCGACACTCAAAAACGCGCCAGGCGAGAAGTGCGTAGTAAATTCGAATACTTTAAAAAACGCCCGGAAAGGTCCAGGTTAAGCGACTTTAAAGAATGAAATGATAGAGGAGTCGTTAGAAGAGGAGCAAGTATTCGCTTCGTGCACTTGTTTGCGCGGCTGTAAAAGGCGGCACTGGGTTCATATCGGAGTCATGAGTACGGAACTGGCAAACAATCAAGCACGGTTGCAGCCGGGATCCTCAGACAAACCACACGGTCTCTGTTCTCCACACAAGCCATCCCTCAGAAGGGTAACTGGTAACCGAAGGTATCGACATGTAGGCGACCCCCCTTGTGGTTTTGTTCATGACATTCATCGAGTTGTCAGTACATGTAAAAAGACAACCACGAGGTTCCCCTTTTTACACTACTGCGCCAATCTAGAGTAAAACTAGCCCAACTGTGTAAATAGTGTGAACTGCTGAGTTCAGTGCGTAGACTGGTGAATTTGGCACTGTAACTGGGGAATTTGCGTACTTTCGAGGTCGTTGAATCATTACGTGAGACTGTCGACAATGGCCTACGTTCACATGACTGATGGCCCTGGTGTGGCCAGCCTCATGAGGAGACAGCTGCAAGACAAACCGGTGATGATGAGTGCAGCGGTCTAATGAATGCGTGTATGTAGGGCGTGGAACTGAAGCAGGTGGGATGTCCCCGAGCCGCTTTGCTCGCTGGTTTGCTCCATAACGATGCAGGCGAAGTGTGCCAGTTGAGTACTGACGGTGACTCGACGTAGGTAGCATCGTTGTACCTCCTAAGCCGCTAGGCTGCTACAAAGCGAAAACCTTGAAATATGCAAGGTGTACAAATGCAATAAGGATAAAACGCCAGATGTGGGCTAGAAGGCGGGAGCTTGTGGGGAATTCTGTTGAACGGTCTTCCGACGAGTTCTTCGGAGGTTCAGCAAGCATTCAGGCGTCCCAACATGTCTGAATGTAGACAAACATACAGGGGCGAACAGCTTGTAAGAAATGTGTTACCCTGAAAAGCAGTTGGGCGTATGTTAAAAGGACGATTTTTTAAACCACAGTGACGTAGATCAAGTTCCCGTGGATATACAGTAAATGTGTTGGTACTCAGCGTAAAAATCTAGAACTGGTTAGTGCAAAAAAACCGTATGCGATGAACGCGCATAGGCTAAAAACCGATAATTGGATTAATAACGTCTAGAAATAGTTCGTGATATCTAAACGGGCAAGTATCATCAGGCAGGTCGTGTAAATGGACGCCAGGTGCACTGAAATGAAGCAGGTAGCTTAGGTTTGATGCCGGTAGTATTGTCCGCGCAATCGTTCCATGGTTTGCACAGGCGAGGTGGATGATTCCTTGCTAACGTGCGCAAACCATCCCATATGGTCTAGCAAAGCGCCTAACAAATGAGCGATGGAGATCGAAGGTGAATATGCGCCAATGACTAAACAGGAGTGACCGTGCAGCGAGGACAATGATGCTAGTCGTATTTCTGTCCGTTACCAGCGTTAGGTAGTGCTTCCGACGTTGCAGGGTCCGGTGCCGGCTGAGATATGCCGCGGCAGGGACTGCACTCATATGGATGAGCGACCTAACGAAAAAGAACGGACTCACCAATTGGTGTCGTTCACACGGGTTGAAACAAGTCAAAGCCTCTACTCACGCCTCCTTACCCTCGTTGGAGAGTGTCTGCACAAGATCATCTAAGCCAGCAGTTCTATTACGTTTTCGAGCGGAGGTGCAAGTGCACACTTCAGTTTTCGTGAGTGGTTCCAAATCTACCGACCAGGGTGCTACATCACAAGTTTGTGGCGGCAACACTGTAGAAGCTGAAGGCCAGCGAAATTGACCCTCAGTGTTCTATCCACCGCTCCAACCCTCTGGACTTATTGTAGATGAGTGTGCCGTCTGTCCAGCTGCTAGCTTCACTGACAGGTAGTTGCCTGGGATCAGTGGTACGGATCAACCTAGAGAGTTTACCGGTGTTCCCTGAAGCAAAAACGGTTTCCATTTCCTTAACTTTTTCCACTAACAAAGCCTTACGATCAGCCTTTAGGCTACGTTTCAGTTTCCTACGGATATCTTCTAGCCCTGCTGTATGAATTACCAGGAGGAATGTTTCGTTTCGCTTATAAAACTTCAGGAATTTCTCCGAGATCCATTATCTGTTCAGCCCATGTACTCCGGTGCCACATGCTACAGTACCTGCTTCCCGAATAGCTTGTGAGATTTGATTCCAGCAGTTATTAAGATATTCGCAGTGAGAATTAGTAAGGAAGCTCTCCAAGCTGGTTTGGTACTTGTGTTTTATCGATGATAAGGCCAGTTTCTCAATGTTACGATTTAGAACCACGTCAATCTGTGAGCCCTTACGCGTAGTCGGCCCAGAGTAGAATGAGAACACGTGACGGCAATAGCGCGTAGTTTCATCTAGCACGAGTGAATGGCATCATAATAATGATGAGACATAGATTAGACAAGCAGTTACCCAATCGACTGTATGGGTAACACGATTGGATCGTTCGGGGCCGGGGTGATAAAGAGAGGGACGCACACGCGTACACAGGTAGACAGGTGACGTGCGGACAACGGTAGGCGCGAATACCACATTCTTTCCCCCTTTAATTTGGCTGTCGGTGGGGTTGTTGCCCAACAAAAGGAAGGGCAAAAAGACAAAGTACCAACACATGAACCGATGCCAATTATGTGCTCCGATAAGAATGACAGTCTTGGATGTAACCCCACCACCTATAACTAACGGCTGTGTGACCTATCTGAAACCAGGCCTGATTCGAAGAAGGCGGACGCCAAGTGTAGCAATGGCGTGCACGATGTCTAAAACTAGTGCTGGCTATGACTAAGCGCACAGCTGCAACAGTCGCTCGTCAGTATCTGAGAGGTGTGATGCTATCCTGAACCTGCCACCTAGACGAGATTCGGCCCTACCTGGGCGCCGCGTCTAGGCATTCGTATCCCCGGCCAGAGCCACTATCAGAACTACGTGCCGACCGAAGGAGGGCCACCAGATCCGGGTGAAACGCGTGCTTGACGCCGACGTCATTACAGCCAGTAGGAGCGTAAGCAGATTTAATGAACAGGTTTCTGAAAGTCTTGCGTCTAGAGCTGAGCTTAACAGAACCTGCTAAGAGAACAACATACAGTATACCGTTAACAAGAATCCAGTCTACCAAGCCGCTGTAGCTGTCATGTTGTGAACTACACCTACTCCAGCCTGATACGCAGCGACGGCCGTGGAGTCACCCGAAGTGTATAACCAGTGTCGGGTACACAATGCGACGCTGTTAGTTCCATACATTGACTATTGTCCTGGATTCTAGTTTCCAAGATTCCACAGACATCGACTTGCAACGAGTCTAACGTTCGGAAAAAGATGCCAACCCTCTTTCGACCGCCACCTGGAAGACCATAAGACGATGGTTTGTCAGACCTCTACTTATTGGCTTGTCTAGTATGGGTGACTGTTAGTGTAGTGGTCACATCGTCCAGTTTAGCCCAGTAAGTCATCGAGATGCGCAAGCCGTCACGCCACATCAAGGTCCAGTACCGCTGTTACGTCGTCGTAGAGAACAATATATCGCTGGTTCTCACTGATGCTCAACTGCCGTCCAACCTTGAAAGAATAGCAAACCGTGGTCAGGAATAACAAAAACAAAAAGAGAGGGGGTCTAACTACTAAAAATAGTTACATGGGTATTCAAACATTCAACATCAAGGTACTTACACCTTCCATGCAGTCTGGCTATAAGTGAAAATAATACGTAGTCAGCAAGACCACTTCCTTACGGCTTCCAGTGCCCCACGTCATTCATCCATTACGAATTTCACGGTGAGACTAGACCTTGACGTGGTGTGACGGCTTGCACATCTCGACGACATCTTAGGCTGAACTGAACAGAGTTACTCATACCAGGCAGGCCAACAGGTAGAGGTCTGACAAACCACGGTCTCCTAGTCTTCCAGGTTGGGAGTTGGAAGATGTTTGGCATCTCTTCCTCAAAAACGTACTATTTCTGGTACACCGCCACCCACCCGCCTTGCGGTACAGGCTATTGAGCCAAAGGCTTTGGTTGAGAACCCTAATCGTTCTCCTGTCTAGGTCTGGGCGTCCTGGCAGTATCTCAGCCCACACACAACCATGAATACTCACAACACAAACAA